>JAJQOW010000308.1:0-135102 GCA_037975125.1 Latrodectus hesperus
ATATATATATACAGGGTGATTATAAAAAAACTTTGCCAACATCTGCACTTCTAGCGTCCATTCTATTTAACCGATCAAGATGATATTTCAAATATAGTTCTTTTGAGATATGCGCTCGAGATTCTGTGAATGGCAACACAGTGGCCCTCGCGGTTACAGTTATAGTGAGAGAAACTCGAAATTTTCGAATGGCAACCCCTACTTTTTACCATCGCAAAATGTTCAGCACATGCAAAAACCCTAAATAGCGTTGAAACGGTACCGATATGTCCGAAAACCGACGTGTTATACACATACAAACAGTTCTTCAAGGCGCACGGAGGAATAATGCATACGACAGAGACAAGACACTGCTCAATGATGAGAACACATAGAGAAAAAAAATCTTTATTAATTTCAAACATTTTCCACATGAGTGCCATCACAGGCAATTACGCATTGCATGCGGGAGACGGTGGACAATGTCGCTGCACGCAACATGGCACGAGGGATGTTTCCAATCTCACGCCGTATAGAATCCTTTAAGTCCGACAATGTTTGAGGATTGCACAGATAAACACTGGATTTGAGATAGCCCCAAAACCAGAAATCCATAGGCGTCAGATCTGGGGATCGCGCAGGCCACGGAAAAGGATAATAGCGTGAGATGATGCGATCACCAAAATGCTGATCCAGGAGCCTTTTAACTGACCTCGCTATATGTGGAGGTGCGCCATCTTGCATCCAAACAATGTCATTGAGTGCATTCAGCCGACGCAACTCCGGTAAGACATAATTTTTCAGCATGGCTGCATACCGAGGGCCCGTTACAGAACATGTTGCAGGGCCAGTCGGGGTCGTTTCCTCAAAGAAGAACGGGCCCAGAACAAATGTAGCTGTAATGCCGCACCACGCAGTCACTTTGGCGTCAAATAATGGTACTGGCGCCACAGCATGAGGATTCGTCTCTCCCCAGTGCACACAATTCTTTGTGTTAATGCTGCCATTTAAGGTGAAATGCGCCTCGTCCGTCCATAGTATGCGAAGTGGCCAGTCGTTATCCGCATCATATCGTAACAAAAATGCATTTGCGAAGTCCAGACGTTGTTGTGGGTCACCCGGCTCCAACATCTGGACGCGCTGGAACCGATAGGGAAACATGTGAAGTACCGAGCGCAAGACCTTGCGGACCGTTGAGTTCGGAATATCCAACACGCGCGCTATGCCTCTTGCGGTTTCTGTGTGTCCTGCAGTCACTGTATGGTGCACTTCCATGACAACGTCCTCAGAAACAGTTGGCCGTCCGGAGCGCTGTTTGTCACAGGTGCAGCCTGTATCTTTGAATTTCCGCACTAAATCACGCAGAGCTTGCAGAGTACATGGGCCGCGTCGTTGTCGATGATTGCGGCGATACACACGGAAGGCTTCCGCAGCGTTCATCCCATTTTGGTAATCGAGTTTGATCAATTCACCGCGAACTTTCCTAGGAAGACTCATATCGTCGGCATGTGCGAGTTCCCGAATGACGACTTCGCATACCCGCTTGGTATTTTATAGGTTTCCTACGCTGAATATCTGGCGACCGGCGTTCTGTGATTGGTTTCTTGACTCTGTCACATGCAAATTTATTGCGTGCGCCCAGATCGTGTTTTATTGGCCGGTTTTCAGAACTCTTTTTTGTGTTTGCAGAACATGTCCGTTTATGGACATATCGGTACCGTTTCAACGCTATTTAGGGTTTTCGCATGTGCTGAACATTTTGCGATGGTAAAAAGTAGACGTTGCCATTCGAAAATTTCGAGTTTCTGTCACTATAACTGTAACCGCGAGGGCCACTGTGTTGCCATTCACAGAATCTCGAGCGCATATCTCAAAAGAACTATATTTGAAATATCATCTTGATCGGTTAAATAGAATGGACGCTAGAAGTGCAGATGTTGGCAAAGTTTTTTTATAATCACCCTGTATATCGTTCCATAAGTACTGGGGTCCGAGGTTCAATCCTCAAGATGGGCAATGTCGACTCAGCCTTTCATCCCATCAGTAGGTTAATTAACTGAGTACCAAGCTTGTTGAGAATTTACGCATTAGGCTGACCACCTAATCGGGCATGTGCTTTGCATCCCAAGGCCTCTCAGTCAGGAAAACAGAGATGGGCACTGTAGGCCTTGCCTCACTTGGACTGTCATGCCAGAGTTTAGTTGTACATATATATATATATATATATATATATATATATATATATATATATATATATATATATATATATATATATATATATATATATATATATATATATATATACTTACATGATACCCCTAAAGTCCCTTGTCACCCTCTTAATTTCCGAACGGTTGCTGCTATTTTTATAAACGTGGTGTCTAGGCATAATAAATAGAATATGCGCTCCCAAATAACACCACTCACAGCGAAAAATGCCGAGTTAGCTTTTTATCTCGAAAATGGTATGAAATAAATAAATTAAAAAGTTGTAGAGTGTTATCGACTTAGTAGGAAAATACACTGCATTGACATATATGTGAAGAAAGAACGGTGAAAACGTGCATTTATATTTTCGAGACTTCCGGCACTGTGACGTCATGAAATGTGAACAAAAGAAGAAAATAATATCTTTTGGACAAAAAACCCGCAATATAGCAAAGTGTTATCGCTTGCTTATTACTAGTCTGAAGGATTCTGGTTCAAATCCCTTAAGTTGCTTCCTTGTATTTATCTCAACATCATCTCAACCTAACTCACACTTAATGTTCGAAATTGTTGCAGTATGCAAATATGCAAGAAACGTCACAGCTGTTCACTTGAGACCACTAGTATAAAGGAGACATCGTGTTAGAAGGTCATGCCCACGGAGCAATTTTTTAAACAAGTTTTGTGAGATGGTTTTACTCTACGGTGAATAAGGACGCAAGGCTTGATCAGCCGTTAGGTTATACTGAAAATATTTCCCAGTAGCCCTGCATCCTTCTTATCAAAAAATTCTACCTAATGTGAAATGTTTAAAGGAGACAGGTTGCATGATTAGTTGATTTCGATCTGGCAGACCAGCAAAAGTAGGAAGACAAATTCAACTAGAATAGGTACTAGAATACGCCCTCTCATACCCAAAATGCTGTACAAGACAGATCAGTGAACTATGTGGCCTTTCAAAAAGCAGTGTTGGGAAAATCCTACAAGAACCAGGCGCTTGTCTTTACAGACCAAAGCCTCAGCATGTCTTTCTGACCTGGAATGTCGAGTGACACTATTCATGGTGCAGCTTCGTTATGAATGTGATACAGATTTTGCCAAGATTCTTGGCAGGTGAAGTGTGGACGGACGAGCCATGCTTTTCACGGAATGGTGTGTACAATAGGAAACACACCCATTACTTATCGCTGGAAAATCCTTGTTTTATCAATGTTCGACATCAAGTGCGGTTTGGTATTCACGTTTGGTGTGCAATTTACGGTTGCAAAGTTGATCAGTCACAAACTTTATGATGGTACGGTATTTACAACTGCTGCAGAACTTAATGTCTGGTTTTGTTTAGAACCTGCCGGTGTTTGATCTGAAGAATGTATGGTTTGAACACGTGCTCAAAAGACATCTCCATAGACATATCCAATGTAGCAGTACCTTGTCACGGAATTCGGAAACCAAATAATTCTGTATGGGGGTTTCGAAGAATGGCCACTACGTTCGCCTGATCTGACACTATTAAATTTTTTTCTGAGGAGATTCATAAAACAGCAGGAATATGCGACCCCTTCACAAACATTGCAGGACCTTAAACGTCGCATTACGCAGGCTTTTGACAACGTGTCACACCAACTCTATGCTCCAACGCGTGTAATGTGAAATTCAAACGAGGATCCAAATGGGCATTGTAGCTGACGGTGTGAAGCTTGAATATCTTAAGCTATATTGTTATAAATAATTGTATTCTTTTTTTATCGTTTGTCACCTTCGCAGAGTAGAGAGTCACGAAAACACTAATACGCGTTTTAATTGTTCTATTCATATCCCTGTCAATGAGGTGTCTTTTCGTATTAAATTGATAACGTTCTACAACTTTGTAATACCTTTTCTTACCTTATCTCGTGACATTTTTAAGATACGAAAGCTAACTCTGCAGTTTTCCACCATGTGGTGCTATGAGGGGTCTCATTTGATAGCGCATATCCGATTAACTATATTTAAACACCACGCTTATAAAATTAGCAGCAGCCGTTCCGAAATTAAGAAAATGACAAGAGACTTTAGTAGGCATCATACATGAAACGGGGGACTTCACTGGCAGTTACAAATAACTACGCCTAGTTGTGATCAAATAGTTAAAAACGTTTAGTTATTGCTGTAATTATATTTAAATACAGTTAAATGAGAAGATGCTATTTTACGATGTTTAAAAATCTAATTTATACTCTCATATTGAATGAACATACGTTCTCATAATGAATGCACCAATTACCTTGAATTACAATACTAAAAAAACATAGCGATAATATTGCTGCTGTAATATAAACATTTTTTGGGTATTTCTCGAAACTTTTTTTATGACAAACATTTAAAGTGTTATTTAAAGTTATCACAATTGTAACTTTATGATAAATTTATTTTTTAAGATTTTCGACTAAGAATATTTAGTACACAGATAATACCAAATATCATGTACCTCTATATAACTTTATATTTTCAAAAGAATTATTATTTACAATGATAAATATAAGGACATTTATAAAAATAGGAAATTGTATAAGATATTTTGAATTTATTCATATTGAAGTATTCTTAATCTATATTTTTAATAAAATATGTCATTCTTTTTAATTTAAAAATAATTCAAATATTTCTTTCCATGCTATTTCCTCTATTTTTTTGAAAAATATTTCTAAACTTTATTACTTTCCATACACATGGCGCTCTGGCTTACTTAAAAAAATTGTTTTTCTCGTTATCATAAGGTAGCGAGTTTTATATTAGACCACATCGCGGAGATGTTTTCCTTGTTGTTGTTGTGTCCAATCCTTCAGGATCTAGCGCAGCTAGATCAAATCCATGATTCCATGCACCCTAGCAAAGTCAAGCACCAGGAGAGGGCTGTTGCGAACATCCTCTAAAGTGAGCCCCAAGCAATCGAGAATATGTTGCGGGGAAGCCGGCAGCAGATGGCACTTGGGACACGTTGGAAGGCCGGATTCAAAGGACATGCATTTCAGGTTCCCACTGAAAAGTCTTGTGATAGCCGTTTGGTCCTGTCTGCCAGCCTCAGAATGTAATGCTCCTCCTGGTTTGGATCTACTGTACCAGGGATGGGCTGAAGGAGAAAGCCAGACTTGCTGGTCTCTATTTTTCGCCACGGAGTAAATCTCTTCAACAGTTAGGTCATAATCAGTAGTGGCCGTCGCAGAGCAGCCTCGTTTTGCCAAGGTATCCGCGGTTTCATTTCCAGGAATGTTGACGTAGCCTCCCTGCGCTTTGAAAGAATTTTAAGCATATTGAATATTTGGATGCTTACAAGGTCATTTACACGCCTCCAGTCCTATAGATGTTGGATTGAGCTGCGGCTATCTGAAAAAATCCAAATGTCACTAGAGTCTGTGGAGTGGAGAATGGTGTTTAATCCCTCCTTAATAGCAATTAATTCGCTCCTAAAGATTGAACAGTTATCTGGGTTGCGCCGAGAAAGCCGTACCGCAGGGTTCACAATATAGATGCCACTCCCAGTGTGATTTGACTCGTCTTTACTACCATCTGTATATATAAGAGTAGCATCACTCGGGACACTATTCATGACCTCAAGAGCCAGTTGTCGTAAAAATTCAGGGACATCAGAGTTTTTGTTTGTGTGGGACGGAAGTTCTGAGTGGAAGTGAACTCCGAGTAATCCCTCAGTCGAGTTAACACAGGGTGTTAGAGATGAGTACTCCACCGATTGGGAAATAATCTCCAGTTTATCGGCCAGTCCAAATGGGCTATCCTTTTTGAGTCTCTGGTTGTTACTCCAGTTAGACAGATATGCAGATGTACGGTTCTGATTTTCCATAGCTTCTTAATTTGTTGAAGTATTTCACCAGGTTCGAGCTTCTAACAAGACTAAGAGGAGGGAGATTAACCTCGTAAAGTACAATATCGTTTGGGCAGCTGTTTCTCAGGCCGGTTATAATGCGAGCCGCACTCAATTGTTGTTTTCCTTTATATGATTAGCTCCAAGAAGTTGTGACCGCAATGTCCTCGTAGTGAAATGATACCTTTGGGGTGTAAGGCTAAATCTGGGGGCTCTTTTGCTTTGCCGTTCTTTTAACTTAAGAGAACTCACCTATTTTCTGGGCTAAAATCGGACACTCATTGAGTATTCCATAAAACAAAACTTCATCAACTTTATCTTTTGTAGCATCCAGAGTTCTATATGTATCAAAATATTCCTCAGGGAATTTAATTTGCAAAATTAAATTAAAATTGCTAAATAAAATTAATGTAATTTAAATTGCAAAATTTTTGCTGATATTTATTATTAAAATAATTAAATTTTTTTATAAACTTATATGATTTATCATTTGTTCAGGCTATACATAAGGCACAATATATAAAGCAGAACTATTTTTTAACGTTAAAATTTTAATGAGGAGACCATTTAATGTTTTAAATTGGTGTCCTTAACATGCTGTTTTTGAAGACTTTATTTCTTAAAATATATAATTCCTTCTGCTTGAATTTTCTATACTCTCACAACATCCCGCCTGAACCCAATAAAAAAAGTACCATCTGATAAAATTTACTTGTTAAATATTTGTAGATAATATGTATGACTTTTTGACAATCTATTACTTTCGTGAAAGATAGGAGAAGGCAAATGTTAGAATCTATCTTTTCAATGGATCATTCTAGAAAATTTTTACACTTTTAATTATTATTAGTAATAATTAACAGTAGAAATAATTGGTATAGTTAAGTGTCTTATTATACATAGAGATGTTTTGATGTAAACAGAAGAAAAAATGAATGTTTTGTTGAAACGTATCTTTATTATATAAGAATACTTAAGATAGAGCTTTTATTCGTTGGTTCGGTTTTGTGGTACAAGGTCCAAAAACGGAGAAGCTGAGCCAAAATTCTGATTGGATCTTGAAGAAGAATAACAGAGTCTATTCGATAACCTTAAAACATTATCAAAAGTAATAATATTCCATTCACAGCGTGCATTTACTTTTATAAACATTTTTGAATCTCGACTGAACTTTCTAGCGAAGGCAACCTGTGATTTAAGTAAGTCGAAAATGATTTAAATACGTTTCAGTTGATTCTGCTCCATTTTGTTTTCTGCTGTATTATTTCTTGAAATATCTTAAGTCAATAAAAATAAATATAAAAGAAAAATTGGTGAAAAAATGATGAAACAGAGTTCTTTATAAAAGTATTAACTAAACATATCAAATAATTATGCTAGGTTCGAGTAGAAATAGAATTGTCAACGACAATCTTTGGTTTCGTATTCACAAATTGAAATATTATTATAATTGATGAAATTTTGTTCTGTAAATGTTAAAAAACGAGACCAACTATAAAAATTTCAAAAATATCATATAATTTATAATATCATCCATCAATAAATATGGTTTTTGAAATTGATGTCAATACAGGTCGAACGTAGTTTCCAGCGTGGTGCTTAAGTTAAATCTGATTTAACTTTAAATTGATTCAAGCAGTGCAGTGCGAACGGGGAGTAAAAATACTTTTGTACTAAAGCACCTTAGCGTTAAAGCGCAATATCTAGTGAAGTCGGTTTTATATAAGATAAGCTGAAGTACCGGATATCTTAGGTGACAAATTTAGAAGGCTTTGCTCCAATCAAAATTAATGCCTAATCTTCTAAAGTTGTCACCTAATATATTCGCAATGCTGTTTCATTTGAATCGTCAGAGACTTGCTATTGTTTTAAAGAAATGAAATTGAAATTGAAATTATTTCATTTTTAATTGAAAGCCACTATATGATGATGTTGTTGTTGTGGTTTATCTTCCTTTTGTCTGACTTCGTCAGACAAGGTCCATAAGACCACTGACCCGAAGATAATCTGAAACAAAAAGGGGGAAAGAATAAAGGTCCTTCTTGGTGAACCCCATGCAGTCAAGAACATGTTCAGGGGAGGCCTGTTGGGCTCGGCATTTTGTGCATAATGAGTAGGTCTTCCTCCCCTCTAAAAAAGAGAGACTTTTTGTGTGGTCGCTTTTGAGTCTTGCTATTGCAGTTCGGGTGGCTCTGTCACAGTTGAGACTGAATGAATATGATGATGTTCACAGGTGAAGTTTCACTCAGACGCAAATTCCTACCTTTCAGGAAAACTATTACATTGCATTTATAATAACACCTATTAACTGTCCACGAGAAAGTATTGCACACACACAGAAAAATATTACTAGTGGAAAAATTAGTGTGCACATTTATGGTGATCAGCTTTAGAAAAACTTCATCATAGAGTTTTCTTGTTTGAATTACATGGTGGTATTCAAAGCTTCCTCTTAAGTATAAATAGAAAAAAATATCGAATGTACTTTTTTATGTTTCAAGATAGGAATACGAATTTCAAAAATGCTTGAATATTGGCTTGCAAAATGGACGCAGGACTATTGAATTATCATAGGGATAATTAGAACCTCAGTATGAAGCTCGTCTCTTTACTAATGAAGAGATTATGAAAACTCAATTCATTTTTGCACTGTTAATGCAAATCACTGCTTGAGTGATTATTATAAATTCTTTATATAAACGCAAGATTTTTGTATGAGATATTGCCAGATGCGATATTACAAGTCATTTCATACATCAAACTGAAGGAATAACTTATTATTAAAATCAGATTTAAAATGCCAAAATCCTTTGCAGTATATATTTTTTTTAAACTTGGAGATTAGAATAAAGATTAGATTAATACAAAGCTTATAGATTAGTAAGTTCTTAAAAAGAAAAGTGATTTGCATTGAAAATGGGGATATAGATAACAAATGGATTGAAAATTTGAAAGAGTAACATGAAGTGAGGCTTTATTTTGTACTGTGTAAAGTTTTTTTTTATAATGAGTTAAGCAAAAAACTATTGAGAATTTATAATCGCCATCAAATCACGATTTATAATGCTTAACATATGATTAATGATAGATATACAGCAATAAATATTATTGGTAAAATTAAACTGCATTTAAAGTGCTTTTAGAAAAAGAATTTTATTCTGAAAGGGAAATGGAAGGATTCAACGTTTAAAAATTTGATGAATATAAATTTGCAAATAAAAATAATAAACTTGGTAGAGTTTAAATATTTTTCGTATTTTACAATTACAAATGTTAATTTGTATCATAAATACAAAATTATATTTATTTCTGATATTATTTTGTCTTAACAATTATCGCACGGATGCGATATTATCCAGGATTCCAAATTCTGCATTTTTTCGGCGATGAAGAAATGTTGCTAAGAAGACGTATTGTGACGTGCCGGATGAACTTTTGGTAGTAAAGTTTATTCAAAAGACATGTGTGTTAGAAATGAATAAATTATGATTTTAAATTTAAAAATATAAGTTTTGATTCCTTTAAATTTAAATGTTGTAATGAAATTTATGGTAAAAGTTGTGTTCATGCTTAACTTTCTATTTGGATATAATTTGCTTGAATAGTTACGTTGCATAATTGTGTAAATATTTGTATTTTCTATTATGCTATATACATATATATATACCGTATTCGAACTATATATATACATGTACGGCACAGATGCCGTATAATTCGTGATTCCAAATTCTGAAATTTTTGGCGATGAAGAAATGTTGCCAAGATGACGTATTGTGACATGTGTTATGACGTAAATACTAGGGTCACCGAAAAAGACTTTTCTTCATAATTTTATAGGTCTCCATATATATGGCATAATAAAAACCAGGTTATACCAGATACATAAGAAAATCCAGCAAAAAAATCACCAAACTCAGAATTTGGCATCCTGGTTTACACGGCATCTGTGCCACAATTATTTTTTAAAATTCTGACATAATTTTTATTACTTTTTTACATATTTCTTTGCAGTTTATTTTCAAATTTCGTTGTTTTATTTCACCATCTATTAACAATTGCTTTAACTATGTACAGAGTGTGGCATGTAAAACTGACCCGTAAAAATTCAACGTATAACATAAAATGTAATTTGTTAAATATGATTATTCCCCTTCACTGTAGGTGCTGAAAGTGTCCTTCACCCACTTTTAAACATATGTGTGCATGCTTGAGGACATTTATATAAACTGTTGTCAACTCTTATGTTGTGATGCTATTGATGACATCTTGGATCCCGGTCTTGATTTATTAAAGTCACAAGTGGGTATATCAAATGACTGAGGAGACCACTGGCCTTTGTTGATCGTCTTCAGGCGTGAATATCTCATGCGCAGTGAACAATCGTAAACTAATCTGGGGCATATTACACCGTCCTGCTGAAAGTAATATAAGTGAAGCTTCTCTTCTGTAATGTTTCTATAATATTCTTTTAAATTTCTCAAAACGAATTCTCTGTTGATTGTCATCTTAAAGAATGTGGGCCCACCATTCAGGGGCTTGCCCGAAAACGAATATAAGCAAATAAATTAAAAAACCATATATTCTGAAATATTACGACGAATCGGTTTTAAATGCCGAATAAGTTTTCAAAAACAATTTACTTTCATATAAATGAAGAATATATTTTTTAAAAATGATGCTTGATATGTTGCGTGCTGTTCTGATATTGCTATAATTTCCGTCTACTTGTTTTTTTATGAATGAGACTAACCTTCGAAAAACCTTTGCGGGATTACCATTAACTCTTAAGCCAATCTGCTATCTTCAAGTCAAAAAATAGGTAAATAAATAAATAAAATAAGGCTTTGTTGTCACAGAAGAGTTGCTTACTACTATGCCTCAAAGATGATGGAAAGACTAAGAGAGTTCAACATGTTGTAATGTTTATACTTCAGTATGCCTTCCACAAAGTAGTAATTATCACACATAAAATAAATGGAACCATCAATGGCTGCAGTACAAGGTACAGCATGAGAAATGAGCATCTTGTTCGCATACTATTGGGCTTGCAAATTGCAATTTCCACAAAGAAAAGCAAGTTAATATATCCAACATACTAATTACAATTAATAATATCAGTTCACCTTAATAATATATTTCCTAAATGAGGGATTATTTTGAATGTTTCCTTTTTCTGTACAAAAATATGTTTAGTGTCTGAATTCAAAATAAAGTGGGATTCTCCAATAAATAGCACTTGGACCAATCTCTTCTCATCCAATACATCATAAAATATACAACTTTATCAAGATGTCTTCTCATCATAAAATATACAGCTTTTTTTTAAGATGCATGATGTTTTTAGCTAAAAAAAATGCCCATCATTGAGTAGCTTTCTAATGAAACATTCCATCTTCAGGATGATTTAACATCTTTCATTTTATTAGATCAGCTAAAGGATTGTCTTTCTATATGAGTAAAGTTTGCTTTTTCTTTATAACCACGGTATTCACGAGATACATCTGTCACCCTTCTCACGTGGATAAATTTGAACTGGATCAATGTTTTGAATATTTTTATTTCTTGAAATTGATTCCACTGACTTAAATTGAAATTCCTCGCCAGCATACCAACATTCGCTGTTCCTCCTTATTTATGCCTAAATTGAACTTTTCTGATAATAGCCACGTATGGAATCTGGTAAATGACATTGTCACGACACATTTAAATCGGTCTTTTCTCAAAGGAAAAAATTGAACAGTTGAATTTTACAACAGAGAAAGTAAAAAAAGAAGTTTTGGTTAAATTACCATTACTATACTAATATCTTTTCAACCGTTTTTGATGTTATATTTGTTGAAATCCATATAAAAATTTTCTTTTTTAGCTACGCTTCTTCTACTACTTAGTGTTTTACTTAATAATTGCTGTAATTATCTGAGTAATTTCGTAGAAAACATGTGTTTATTAATATTCTTAAGTATTGTAGTTTTGTAAAGATTTCTATTTTACTTTTTCAGGTTCTTTTTAAGGGCTTGTATTTCAAAAAATTTAAGGAGTGATATAATGATAGATGGATAACGAAAAAAGTTAGTCATAATTAAAATAATGCTTAGAAAATATCTCTATAGTCAAAATAGTCTTTCTCTATTACATGCTTTCTAGTAAAAAGATATATGATTAAAATTTTAAGAAATTAGATTTATTTAAGCATTTTTCTCTCTCTCTCTCTCTCTCTCTCTCTATATATATATATATATATATATATATATATATATATATATATATATATATATATATTTCTGATGAAGACGTGGTCCCTATGCCTTCTTGTCATATATATATGACAAGATATATGAAGCTTGTCAAAGTATATGAAGCAAAATACTTTAGTATCTTTCCAATTTTATATTTCTGATTTCACTTTTCTTCATGTTTTATCTTATTTATTTAGACAAATCTTTCTTTAGCTGCTTTTGCGCTGGCTAGATTTCCTATTATGCATTGTAGTTCCAACATTATATTTTCAGTATTGTATTTATTTATTACTTTATATTTATATATGTCTTTTCATTATATTAATATATATATATATATATATATATATATATATATATATATATATATATATATATATATATATATATATATATATATATATATATAGTTTGTAACAAAAATGACATTTTGAAAGTGCGTTTAAAAATTGGGTCTGTAAAGGTTTAGGCAAAACCAATGTGTTAAATTTTAACAATTAATGTGAGTAATTTTGCAATTAAAATTTATCATTATAAGTAACAAAGTAAAATATATAAATATAGATAACATCGTGATATAAAATTCATAAATTTTCTACCCAAGAAGAAAAATGAAAAAACAACTACAAAAAATGTTGAAAAATATAAATTATAGCAAAAATATAGCAACACATAGATAAAATATTTCATTATGAAAAGAGGAAATATGAATCGTATATAAATTAAAGATAAAAAAAATTGAGTCATATATAGGAACAGCTTTCAATGCTATCTGATTATAATATATATACCATTATCATTATAAAATGAAGTTGGAAAATATTTTTAAAATTAAATTAGTTTTTACTTTTTAACCGGAAACATTTTAAGAAAATTTAATTTCATGCGCTCTTAGAGTTTTTACATATTTACATGGACCTTTTTTTGCAATTTTATATATTTCAATCTGGCTTCCAAGATTTCATAATCATCTACACTTTTATTTATTGGATATTCAACTAAAATTTAACCAACATTTTCTAGGTAATATTAGATAACAATTCCCAATAACATTTCTGTCGGAAACGATTTCTTTCATGAATCTGCTGTTTATGTTCGAAATCATAAAAACGAGCGGTAAATTCTAGCAAATAACGTAATCTGTGTACCAGGAAAACATTTTGATAAACGTTTCCGCTTCACTCTGAAAAAAAAAAAAAAAAACACAATTGACATATGTGAAGAAATGGGGACATCGAATTGTATTTTCGTCTCAATTTTTCACCATTCCAAGAAATATTTGACTTTATATGTAGTTTTGTTTTCGGTTTCAACTGTAAACTTGCGTACATGGTTGTGATCGTTTTTAAACATTAATCTGACCTAATACTGTCAATTTTATTCTGTTAAAGGGGAAATATCATTTGAAAATATAGTAATCGTAACTGTAACGCGTAATTTTAAAACTATATATATATATATATATATATATATATATATATATATATATATATATATATATATATATATATATATATATATATATATGCATATATATATATATATATATATATATATATATATATATATATATATATATATATATATACATACATATATACATCATCAGATTTCTGTGTCATCTTTACTTTCATATATATACATGACAGACATCCAGTTTTTAAGACTGGTGTTCCGGCCAGTTCACTTCACGCCCCGGTAAAAATTAAATTTGATTTTATCGATGCCAAAAAATATGTAAAAATATTTTTGTGAAGGATTATTTAGAATAATATGCCAAAATTATTTCTGTACTGTGTGAAAAGTGAAAACCATAGAAAAGTGATGACTTACTAATAAACTATATATTGTCGTTTCTTATCCTATCTGGTTGGCGAAGAGGCTAAACCAGATCCATGAGACAAAAAAAAAAAAAAAAAAAAATCCTAAACAAGAAGAGGATTTCGAATAATGTCCGATTTTCCAGTCCTTAGCAGCAAAAAAGATGCCCAGAGATAAAATGCGTGATGTTGGATTCCCTGCACATGGGAAAGATCTGCTTTCTTTGGTCAATTATAAGATATATCAAGTTGTTGCACCAGTATGCTTCTCTGTACCTAGCCCTGAGTTGGGCTCTACCAGTTAGATAGAAGCAGCCGGGTGGAGTCTTCGTGATTTTGTGGCAAGCAGAAGACCCCCAATACTTGTCGTGTCTCCTCAAGAGGTATCATTTCACTTGGAGGACATTGCGACTTCAAGTGTCCACCCCTTTAACGTACTTCAAGAGCCCACTTATTAGTCTTGATAATGCTGTCTGCTGCATACAGACTATATTCTCTTTGTATCATCTTGTAACATCGCTAATTGTGGCCTGTGTGAAAGTTCTGTTTGCAAAGAAGTATTTGCAGTCAAATTAGGAAGAGTGAAAGCGAGAGACTACAGAAAATATGATTATTTTAAGTAAAAAAAATGGCTCATGCTGTTAGATCACTTCAAAAAGAATCACATAGCAACTTCTAATCTGATCAAAATTGTTGAGTACGCCTTCTGCATACCTGGTGCATCACTACCAATAGAAAGTATAGCTTTTGATGAATAAACGCATGGACTGATAATAAAGATTTGATGAAGGAATCTAAAGGGTAGGGGATTCTATTGTGAAGGTATTTATATATACAAGATTAAAACCAAAAGAGACTTTCTAAATAGATCCTAGCCAATGATAAATAATACACATAAATATTACTCAAATTTTTATTCCTCTTATACAGTGTTTCTTCGTACTTAAGTTACTCATAAAAACTGACGTGTCGGAAATAAAATAATTAACATATATGCTTATCGTTTATTATTACCCTTAGTTCAGTTTCTTAATCAGAAACCATTTATTCCTAGCACATAAACAACCCTCTCAAATCTCGTTGAGGGGGTGTGACCTTGAATATTCGCTACGAGGGAGGGCTTCTGGTTGACAACAGAAATCTGGCATTTTGCCTGTATACATTTTATTTTATTTTCTTGAATGCAAATTCAAATTTGCATTGTTAAATTAAATAATATGAAAGGTATTTTATATAATTCATCCGTTTATTAATTTCTGGCTTTATTAATAATAATTATAATATAATTTTTTTTATGTAACCTAATGCATTAATAATTTTAAATTTAATTGACTTAGAAAGTAAGGTTTGAAATAATTTTTCGAATTTAATTACTCATAAAATAATTATCTTGTTTTTTATTAATATTTTATAGCGTTTGTTTATTTGTTAGTAATATTTGACTGAAGGTGGTTTTTAAAATGAATTCAATGATGAATTAAATTTTTCTCATCTTAAAACTCTTAATGAAGATAACCATAAAAATTTTTATAATCAAAATTATAATTAATGGGATGTATTTAAATTCATTTGTTTTAATCTTATGTAGATTTACTTTAATTATAGTTTCATCCAAAATATATAATTGGTTCTACGTATACAGTGTTTCGAAACGCAAATTATGATTTTCACAGAAAAATAATCCTCATAGAAATTACTAATTAGTTACAAAATTTTCCATTATTAAATTACTCATCAACTTTTTAATTAATAACTAATTAAAACTCCCTATTGTCAAATTATTTTTTGATATGATATTATATATGACAGCTGGAATGGAATTTTAAAATATCCATTTTTATTTCAATAACTAAGACATCCTGATTTAATCTAAGGATAATTCAAATTTATTACATTTTTAAAATTTATTTATCAAATTTATTTTATCAAATTTATTACATTTTTATTACATAAATTTACAACATTTTTCTTCTTAAGGAATCCTTAAATCTCGACGCAATCAAAAATAAATTGATTTTACTAACTGAGTTGTGAATTACTATTTAACTTGGTGTAGTTGATAACCAATATTTAAAAGCTACTGAAACATTGTTTATCTTCTTACATGTTCTATGTATTAATTTAAGGAAAGCTCTCTTATGAAAAAGGCGCATGTTTCACAATTATGGTAATTCAGAAAACTCTCAAGCATCCATTCAAAATGTAGAAACGTTGCATTCTTATCGTACATCCAAGACCAAACACTTTGATCAAATTACGCATATATATATATATATATATATATATATATATATATATATATATATATATATATATATATATATATATATATATATATAAAGCCCGGTGGCTTAGTTTCACGTTTTTGGCAGCGTTTCACGCTCCCATGACACAGGTCCGAGGTTCGATCCTCGGGCTGGTCAAGGTTGACTCAGCCTTTCATCCCTTCAGTGGGTCGATAAACTGAGTACCAAGCATGCTTGGGAACTAAACACTTGGGGATCTTACGTTAGGCTGACCACCTAACTGGGACATTTGCTTCGCACCCCAGGGCCCTCGGTCATGAAAACAGTTATGGGCACTGTAGGCCTTGGCCCACATGGGCTGTCGTGCCATGGAGTTTAGTTATATATATATATATATATATATATATATATATATATATATATATATATATATATATATATATATATATATATATATATATATATATATATATATATATATATGTTACATAAATCATAGGTTTAAAACTTAAATTGTGCCTCTTCTTGGTCTGCTGTTTCAGAAGACTGCATTTATTATTTAATGGAGTACATATAATTATGTCCCACGTTATTAAAATTTATTTTTTTAAACATTGCTTGCAATAAAATATTCTTTTTTGCAAGCAATTTACGGTCGTCTACATATTATCGAAAACTTTATGGTATCACGCATGCGATATCATCATCTGCGCACTCAGGAAACTTTCAAGCACTCTTTCGGAATGTAGAAACGTTACATTCTTATCGTACATCGAACATCAAAATTACTCCGATCGAATTACGCGTGGGAATTATTTATTCATACACAAAAATTGCTTGAACAACATTTTGTTATTTTACCTCACCTTTAGCAAATTTTTGCTGCATATTACGAACTCATTTTTTATTTCTCGTCTCCATTCTCTTGTTTATTACAGTTAGCATATATTAAATACCAAAGATTAATGGCAAATGGTTGTTTACCCACATCTATTGAATGGGAACTATATTATCTTTCAGTTGCTAAAACCACACACCATTAAATTTTAATTTGAGTTTGAATCTATGCTAAGTTCATTCCCTATTTGAAATAATTATATTTTAATAAATAATAACCTCATTATTAAATACTTTTTTTTATAAAAGCAATGTTAAAAAATCTATTTCGTCATTATTAAAACTTAAAAAATATTCTTTAATTTTTTAAAAATATTACTCACATAATTTATTTATATTATCGAATATATTTTAATAACATTTCATAACGCTATTAAATTAAATGATGATGGTTTGAAGTGACCACAAACTGCAACTTACCTCTCCTATTTCTTTGACGGCTTCTCTCTCTTTATCATTAATATTTTCGGGAGCATTCTTATTTATATTTTGCTTGCAGTTTTGTGGATGACTGCGAAATTTTCTTCGAAAATAGCGCATCATTGGAAGAGAACATGCATTGTTTGTTGATAATTATTGCTTTTCGATTGCACATTATACATACTCATTTCGTGGAATAAATTAATACTTTGCCCACACGATTCACGTAATCAAATGAGAAAATAATAGCAGAGTCTGTTTCTTGATATTAATACATAACTATTAACTTAATGTCGATATCGATGCCAAGAATATCGATTTTTGTATCGTCGGTTTTAAAATGAAGGATATTAAATATGATAGAATTATTAAAACTTTAATAACTGTTTTTCTTGCATTGAATGCTGATATTATTAAGCATGGAACCAATAACTAAAGATGAAATTTATCATTAAGTCACTAATAAATTCTCATGTAAAATACAAAAGCATTTAGAATAGTATTTCAACATCAAGAAAATCAATCCACCTATTTACAGAACTTTAATGCCGCCCAACTTATCCAGTAATCACCGTGCCTGACTGCGGATAGGAGGATCATGGGTTCGAATCCCAGTGCGGCATGGATGTACTTTCGCTCTTTGTCTGTCCTGTCTTTGTCCTTTCCTTGTATGAATGTGGTGTGAATGGTTGCCTACCCTATAAACGGGCTCCTGTGGCCTGTGTGTACTGATGGAAGTCGGACTCCACACCAATATAGGGTTTAGTTGGAAAAGGGGTGCAGCGCATCCCATTATGTTGGCCTAGCTGGCACAAGAAGACAACAACAAGGCTTCAATAAGGCCTGTTATCATACATGTTATTATGACTGAAAAAGATTTATGAGACATTTGGTGCATTTGAAAAGAAAAAGTTTAAGAATAGATTTGTGTGGCAGACAAAAAATGTGAAAATTTTTGGTGAAAAACTAACTTAAAATTTTTCGCGGTATTTAAAAAAATCTGGTATTATTAAATTTGTTGAAATACAGAGGATTAAACAGGAGGTATACGTAATTAGCTTGGATGATAATCAAACCATTACAGAGATTTTGATATTTTTGTGATTTTTTTTGGTGATTTTGGGGTTTAAGAGATTCCAAAAGAAAAAAAAAGTAACAAATATTCGACGGACGACCGAAAAGAAACTATCTAGGTCAGGGATGGCGAACCAATGGCACGAGTGCCACAAATGGCACGTTTGAAAATTTTGATGGCATGCACAAAAACAAAATTATTTTTTTTATAAATTATCTTTTTTGACAGAAATGAATCAAAAATCATTAATCTGCACTTAATTTATTATTTATGATATAAATTTGTAGAGAACTTAATACCTATCGTAGTATGTTAACTAGAACCGTCAAATTATCCATTTTATTATTAAAATATCGCATGAATTCTCTCGAAGTATATAAAGATGCACAATAGATAAAATTTTTTGCGTATCCAATTTCGCCTTCTAACGTTGTAGCATGTTGTTGCCGTCGCCGCGCTCGAATCAGACGACAGACTGCATTAGTCATTTTGAGTAAACCGTCGTCTTTGAAACTTCAGTGACTTGTTAAAAAATATAATCGTTTATTTTTAATAGATATAGTGTTATTTTTAGGTAAAAAATGCTGACATACTGTTTCACATTTTATATTCTGCATTCGTTTGCAAGAAGAAATTACGTCACGACTGAAGTTTTAAGTTATAGCAACCTTAAGGTATTAAAAGTTACTAAACTTATAATTTGTTTTGCTTATTTTTGAATAATAAAATATTTTATATTATGAGAAATTATTTTATCATTAAATCAGTGTAAAATATAGAAATAATTATTAAAATTACCTTGAGTTAATATATTATTTATTATTTTCTTGTGTTGGTAATATTTTTAGTACTTTAATATGTGTCGAAATATGTTCTTGCAAACGAATGCAAAATAAATAGTTTTTTTTATAATAATATTATCAAAATATATATTTTTTAGAATTTCTTATTATGCCTAGTAAAATGAAGAAATCGAAACTATCCGAAACATGTAGTAGCATACAATTTCGAACTTGGTGGACCGATAGATACGGTATGATTGAAAAGAACAGTAAAGCAATTTGTATTTTAAGTTGTAAAATTGAAGTCTGTAGAACATCTTCAGTAAAGCGGCATTATGAAACCAACCATAAATTTCTTCTCGATCAAAGTGTAGAAGAGCAAAAGGATCACGTGCCTTAAAAAATAAAAATGCTTAAACTACTTCTTTAATGAAATATACAGGAACTCGTAAAAACACCACTGCTGCTAATTATCAAGTTTCAAAAACTATTGCTAAATATGCGAAACCTTTTTATGAAGGCGAATTTTTAACGATTGCTTGGCTGAATGTGCACCATACTTATTCGATGATTTCGAAAACAAAGAAAAAATTATCCAAAGAATTAAAGACATGCCGATAGCTAGGAATAGAGTGAAAGAGAGAATTTTGGGTATGGCGGAAAATGCAAATTTTCTACAAAAAATTCATATAAAGTCTTGCAATTTTATATCCATTTGCCTTGACGAGTTTACCGACTCTGATCGCTTAGCAATTTTTATACATTATTTTGTTCAAAACAATATTAAAGAAGAGTTAATAAGTTTATCAACATTAATAACCACAACAAAAGGATTTGACATTTGTAATGCTGTTATAGATGCATTGGAAAAAAGAGAAATATATCCTTCTAAAATTATGTCAGTTACAACTGACGGTGCCCTCAGATTAACTGGACAGGAAAATGGATTTATAAATTCATTTACAAAACGTATTGGACACACAATTCTTGATTTTCATTGCATTATTCACCAACAAGCGTTATGTGCCAAAACAGGTTTGAAAATGTTTGATGATATTTTGAGTTTTGTAGCAAAATTAGTCAATTTTATATCAGCAAGAGCACTAAATAAAAGAATATTTCAAGAATTGTTAAACGAAGTATATTCGTCGTACAATGGCTTACTTTTATACAATGATGTACGCTGGTTAAGCCACGGAAATGTATTGCAAAGATTTGTTGGTTGTTTGGAGGAAATAGTATTATTTTTAAATAATGAGAACGTTATATATTGACCAATACAATGGATTATTGGATGTAGAATGGCTTGAGCAAAATTATTTTTTCACTGATTTATGCTTTCACTTAAATGAATTAAATATAAAACTTCAAGGCGTTAATAAAGCAGTCATTATGATGTTTGAATTAATCAAAGCGTTCGAAGTGAAATTACAGATTTTTAATCGTGATATTCTTTCAAATTCATATAAACATTTTCCGAATACAAAATTTTTTTTCTGAAAGTGAATGTCACGAAAAGGAAAATAAAGAGTCATTAACGAAAAAATTTTCAATGGTAATTTAATCCCTGATTCAGGAATTTTCTTCACGTTTTACGCAGTGTAAAGAATTTGAAGAAAATTTAAAATTCATTTTATATCCTGATACAATACCATTTGAAAAATTAAATTGAAATATCTTTGAGTATTTAAATTAAGGAATTAGTTGAATTTCAGTCAAGTACCATATGGAACCAAAAATTTGTTGATTTAAGAAATGATTTAGAAATTATTGAAAGCAATCAAGTGTAGGATAAAATATATAAAAATGCATAAGATGAAATTCTAATTACATGGAATTCAATTCCTGACATGCTTAATAGTTTAAAAATATTAGCAAAGGCAATTTTATCAATATTTACCACGAATTGGGCATGTGAATCTCTATTTTTATGACGGATGAGTCGAGCTCTGCATGCGTATTGTTGAAATTAACTAAATATGAACCAGATATTAAATCTTTATCGTCTTGTGTACAGCAACAAAAATCACATTAAAAACAATTGTTTTTAACGTGAATTTTGTGTTTCTAGCATATTCCTTTTTGTAAAACATTGATTAATAAAAAATTATATTTAAAGAAGAATTGCTTTTATTTGTTTAATTAATTACACTTACGTATAGTTTCACGAGGCTAACATTTTGAATGAAATTTTATTGTGGCTCATAACCTATTTAAAAAAGAATTTTTATGTGGCACGGACATCGAAAAAGGTTCGCCATTCCTGATCTAGGTGACAAATTGGAAAATCTAGGTCTGTAACAACTAACATGAAATAGAATTTTTAAGAAAGCCAGTAGCCACGCATTCTGTATTATCCAACGTGTAATTTCAGTAAAGTGTCAGTAAAAAAGGGATTATATAAAGAAATTCTTATTTTTGAAATTGTATGAAAATAAATTGTTATTGGGATCATATACATAAAGAAATCTTTTTTTATTTTATAATTAATATTTAATTCTAAAGTCATGTTTTCACAAGAAAACAAAAAAGAGAAAGAAACTATCATTTTTAATATTATTAAATTCGATTATTCTAAAAAGATTTAATTATTTAAAAATTTGAAGACGGAAAAAATACTTTGAAACTCTTTTAAAGCTATATGTAACTTGTTAAATAAAATTAATTTTAGTAATGTTTATAAGATATTTTTTCTGTTATCTAAAGAAGCCGATGTATAAATCGTTTTCTTTTAATATTATAATTTTATTGAAGATTTATTATGAAAGGGAATGAGATATTTTCTAAGATTGTATCAAAGTTTGTCTGCATTTATTTCCTTGAATTGGCATTTAAGTTTTGAGTGGAAAATTATATAACCTTCAAATTTTATTTCCGAATGACTTTGAGTGTTGACAGAAAAAGAAAAGTTTAAATTTTGATTGGTTTCGTTTGTTTTTCTGTCTTAAGTTTACATTTTTAACATGAGTTTTAGTTTTGAGAATGTGATGATAATTATTATTAATACATTTTCGGAAACAGTTGTTTGTATGTGTGTGTGTCTTGAGGAACTTTTCCTCCTATAATATTTTCAAACGAGAATATTATGACTTTACGCTAAATTAATTAATATCATTTTAATTAATAGTTTAAATTATGCCAAAACGATTCACGTTACATTAATTTAAATGTTAGAGATTTTATAAGGAAACATTTTTGAATGTAAATAAAATTTTTTAAGTTGATTTTATTCTAGTTTTGGGGAAAAAAAACTGGAGTGAAATACACAAGGTTTACTAACAAAAATTTGAACAGGTTTCTATACTTAAGAGTTTTTTTGAATAAAAAGTTGTAATTAAAAAGTACTAAGATAACAATATACTTTTCGATTTGATCTGATCTGATGGTTTGGATTCACCAATGGTCGTTCCAGTTTTGATTTAACGTTTTATCTGCATCAGTAATGAACTCTACGTAGATTCACTTACGAAAACTTTTGGCACTGCATAGTGTACAATCTAACAGCCTAAAAGTCTCTTAAATCATTTTGATATTCACCGCGTAAACTATCTACCAGAGGAACATTTCGTAGCTAGTGGGTAGTTTTCATGTGTCACAGGGATTGAAACCCGAAAAACTCCCAAGTATGCACCCCAACTCAGATGCATGAGCTAGCACAACATTCACTTCTCATTAATGGAATGTCTGCTGGAATCGAACCCGGAAATTTTTGTAACTTTTTTTTAACAAACTAAATAAAAAAAAGTAAGAAAAAGTGTTCAAACTGGAAAAACATTTTTAAAATTGAAAAAAAATTCTCAGTATGAACATTATGAATCGTTTAGAATAAAAAGAAAAAATATTCACAGAAGAAATCATGAATATAAGTTAAAAAGAAAATTAATTAAATGTATTATATAAAAGAGTGGAATAAAATCTTGTATTGTCAAAAGAACTAGGAGAAAAGGCATTTTATTTGAATTAATTTCTGTAAGAAAAAATTTCCAAAGAATGAACATTTCAAATAAATTGTTCTAAATACTTGCAAGTCAATGAAAAACAAAAATTTAAAAAAGTAGCACAAATAAAAGGAAACAAAAAACAGTGGAAGTGAAAGTTTCTCAAAATAAATAAAAAAACAACGAAATATAATTGTTCGTACCTAAACGTAGGTGGAACGTTTAAAAAATTATAAAATATTTGGAAGAAAAATATTAATAGATAAAAATTTGAAAGTAGGGGGTAGATAAGATGCAATAGTTATTAAATACAACTCAATAGCAGTAATAAACAAATAGCTTAATATGGATTAAAAAGTAATTAGATTTGAAAATAAAATTTGAAAATTATTGAAAAAAACATACATTTATATACTGAGTATGGATTCTTTTCAATAACTATAAATCAATAACTATAAGAAATCAATAACTATAAGAACATGCATTTTTATTTAATGAATATTTACAGAATAACATATTGTGAAATTGCATTCATTATGATTGTAAAACGAAGAAAATAACGCCTATCTGATAATTTAATCAAACATAAAGGAAGAGAAATGAAGGTCATTTAATTCAAGGTTATCTATTGTGAAAGCTCTAAGAAAAGTTTTACTAATTGGCGACATGACATGCCCGGTTTCACATCAAGGTTCTTTTTCATAATTTAAATTGATATATCTGAATATAACTAACGAAATTAAATGACTTAAAAAGCTAAAAAACAATTCTGAATTCAATTTATTTATGAATATATATACCGTATGATTAAATGACAAATATTTTTGAAGCTCCTGTAATTCACTTATGAGTTGATAACATCTTAGTTCTTTTTTTTAACGATTATTGCCTAGTATTTTTCCTTGCGTGTATTCCATTAGCTAGCAATTAGAGTGTATCAAATTTATCCCGTTATAGATCCAGAAATTTACGAGAAACTAATGGTTTATAAGAATTATCAGAATGACAAATATAAATGTGTTAACAATAAAATTTATAAAAAAATTAAATATCATCACTATATAGGGTTGTTTTTGTATTATATCATAAGCACCAAATTCAGAAATTTACCTTCTAAAAATTTTAAACCTAAAATAGGAAAATATTCAGAAAACATAAACGTGAAATCCCAATATATTAATTGCCTAAAATAAAAGAAAATACGAATATAACGATAAAACATTTAGTAAAAAGTTCGATTATATTATTTTAATTTCGTAAATAAAATATTAGTATGAGAGAGAGAGGGAGAGAGAGAGAGAAAGAGAGAGAGAGAGGGAGAAAGAGAGAAAGAGAGAGAGAGAGAGAGGGAGAGAGAGAAAGAGAGGGAGAGAGAAAGAGAGAGAGAGGGAGAGAGAGAGAGTTGAGGAATTCAGAAATATTATCTTGAAAAGTTCCTGGAAGTTTAGAAGTTAGTGCTATGCTGAAGATATAGGAGAATAGATTTAGAATCAGACAATGGATTTTAAATTGCAAATGATGGTCAACTTATTGAAAGTGTCGAAGAGGATAATGACCTTATGTCCAAGTTGAAGCATAGGACCATTAATTAGTAAAGCATCTGTCGGTTTTGAAATGGCTTGAACGTCAGTCCGAGTGTGACCACATGAAATTCTCACTGCTAAGCGGATGCGCGACTTTGTTGCTCCAAAACGGATTAAGTCAGTGAAACAGCTTACTCTGACCAAGATGTTCATCAAGCAATGACTTTCATTTACAGCACTGTACATGCATACTGCGTCAATGCATATCATTTGTAACATAAGAGCCTTTTAATTAAATTTTTTTTATTTAAAAACGTATAATTTTTTTCCCATTTTCAACCTACAATAATTAATTAAAATGGACTCTTTTTTGAAGAAATCCAATTGAGTGAATATTTGATTATCTGAATGGAAATATCTCCCTATTAATTCGTATGATTCGAGTTCTATTGCACTGCTGCAACCTAAACATGTCAATGTGCACTATATTAAAATCCGTACTTCAAGGAAAACTATTCATTAATTTCACAAAGGAAAGATTTTTGACAGTTTATAGGTAACAAAAGCTTAAATCATCAATTTTTCCGAAAACTGCAAATGGAAGTGTATTGGGGTATAAAATGTTAGTTAAGGTTACAAAGTAGATGTCTACTTATTGGTTATCCTGTTATTCATTGATTTAACAACGACTGCATGGGTGGAATACCCTTCCGAAGTAGACATCTTCGTTCCATTTCATTCTGCGAAGGACGTAAATGCTACGTGACTTGTCCCAAATGCAACTCGGCGAGTGCGTCTCCGAAACATATTATCTTTTGCCTGGTACTTAATAAAGAGGACACCTTCGAATCACCTTTGCTAGTCATAGACTTTCTGGCGGTTCACGACGTTATGGACCTAGTTTATCCCTGCTAAACAAAGGGATTGGAAAGAAGAAGAAAGAAGACAACGACTGCTTCGGCACCAAAAAATTAAGTTCAGTCAAAGACGTTATAATGAACGTTGATGATAGATATTGACGTGGTAAAGTTCACTGTGAAAAGAATATCAACTCTTATTCAATTGACAATAACCCACACTATCTATCATACAGGGTGTGACTAGATAACTTCCTTATTTCGTAATGCAACAATACAAAAAGTATTAAAGAAATCCTTTTATTTATTTTGCATACAAAAGTTACATATTTAAATTTTAGTTTACACAGTTTTGAACATCATATTGAACAAGTGATGCCCGCCATTGGCGATACACTGAGTGAACCGAATTCTGCTGTTTCTCATCACTATCTCTCCAGCACAATTTCAAGTATGTTGGCCTTTTCTCTTTGAACACTTCGTTTTAAATCTTCCAAAGTTTATGGGTAGCCAATACAAGCACGTGACTTTAAATACCCCCACAAAAAGGAACTACATATGAGTAAATCGGAAGGACGCATTAGCCTTTCCAAATGGTTGCTCATTAAAATGAGGCACCCGAAAAGATAGGCCTCTACGACAAATAAATGCACGTGGTGTTCATTACTCCAACGCATGATGGCGACTGAACTACAAACTTAATGATCTCCTCTCTGAAACGAAACCACGCCAACCTCATTATCTGTAATACTTTTTATGTTACTGCAATTCGAAATAAGGAAGTTAGTTTGCCGCATCCTGTAGTTAGAAGGTTTAACAAAGGTGTTGTAAGCGAGGGTCTGTCAGTAAATTTCATGCTATTCAAATCACATCAGTGAAAGGAACGTTTTAAGTCGTTATGTCAAAATTTCTGTAAGAGATCGGGATGTCTGAATCTCTGTGATAGTGTAAATAGAATGAAAGAAACTTCATGCTCCAGATGAAAGGGTGAGTTCCTTCTTTTAACTCTCTTCCGACCATAGCTGCATTTATGCGTGTTTTGAAAAGATTAATGGCTTTCTCATCCTAGAAAATTAGATTACGTAACTAGCATACAATTTATTACAATTATTTACAGACTACAAGTAACTGTGTTCATTTATTTAGTCATAATCTGTAATCAAGGCACTTTTACAAGACAAAGTCGAAGCATACCATTTTTTGAAAATTCGTACAAGTGCTCATTCCTAAAACATAATAACTAATTCTTAATTTTTTAAAGTTATTTTTGCACCGAATTATGCATTGGACATTGCGATTGAGTTACATTGAATATAGTTTATTTTCTACTAAATGAAATTTTTATTTTTTAGAAAATTTGGTTATATATTTATATGAATTCCCTAAAACTTCAAATATTTAATACTTCATTTTAGGGGGATGTCTTAGATAAGGAATGCGAAATGAAGGAAACTATTCTGTGAAATACATTTTCAATTCTCGGGACTCAATATTTTTTGGCAATATTAAGAAAAACAATTAAGTGATCTATAATGCTAGCTATAAGTTAAAACTGAGCCGTTTTAAGAAGTGAAGTGAAGAAAGAACTTTCTCGTACTTTAAAAATAGATCCAGTTGAAGAACACCAGAAGAAGTTGGTCTCGGCAAGCTTAAATTTAATATAGTTCAATTGTTTCTCTTAAGCTTTAGCATGAAAACTATGAAAAAAGAACGACAGCTAACATTAATATAAATTCAGTTTGTTGCTGATAAAATACAAAACATGTAGTCAAATTAATAAATTAGAGCCTAAATCAATGTAATTTTCTTCATGGAATTTTTATGGTTATTAAAAATATAATGTGATTGGAGAAATAGTAAAATACCATCAATGGGGTCAGTGATAATTATAATAATAGTGCCAATCATGCTAACCATTGCTTCCTGAAGCCACTTATACTACATTTTGGTAGTAAAGTTTATTCAAAAGACATTATGTGTGTTAGAGAAGTGAATAAAGTATGATTTTAAATTTAACATTTAAGTTTAGATTCATTCAAATTTAAATGTTGTAATGAAATTTATGAGAAAAATTATGTTTTTGTTTAATTTTCTATTTGGATATAATTTGGTTATATAGTAACGTCACACAATTGTGTAAATATTTGTATTTTCTATTATGCGCGCACGCATACACACACACACACACACACACACACACACACACACACACACACACACACACACACACACACACACACACACACACACACACACACACACATATATTCGAACTATATACATGGATGGCACAGATGCCGTATTATCCAGGATTCCAAATATGGAATTTTTGGTGACGAAGAAATGTTGCGAAGTATTGTTAGCGAATAAATACTGGGGTTGCCAAAATAGAATTATCTGCATAACTTTTATAGGTCTCCATATCTATGACATAATAAAAACCAGGTTGCCAAATGCATTAGAAAACCCGCCAAAAAATCACCAAACTCAGAATTTGGAATGGATTATACGGCATCTGTGCCACACATGTATTTATAACACTATTAAAATTGCAACACCAGAAATAAATGATGTATATTCTATTAAAAATGTAAATTTTTCAAGGGTAAAAATTATATAAGTATTATATTTTGCAATAAAATTGTGATGAAAGCTCAACATATTTTCCTCTCAAACAATTAATTATATAACCAATATGAATCATTGATAAATGGATACAGAAGTGGATAGAAATGACATTAGTAAATAATAAATTACTAAGTTATTAAAATTTATTTATCATTTATATCTGAAATGAGAAGACAGATATTTATAAAAAATTGTATTTATTACATCTTACGAAAGTCAAAACTATTAACGAGCATCATTTAATAATTACTAATATTTCTAAGAAATAGGATTTAGTTTAAAACTTGCAATCCTATCAGTAATTATAAATAATTTTAATTTATTAGATTAATTTTCAAAAAATATTTTGATTTATTATTAAAAAAAAACTACTTAAAACTAAGGGAGTATACAAAAATAAAGGCCTTATAATATCAAAAGTATGTTATGTCAATTCGACACAAATTATAATATTATATATCTTATTTTCTGGTGCAAACATATAAAACAATTCATAATTAAAGAATTGCTCTGGCCGAATAAAATTGCTATTTGAGTTGTTGAGTGACCTTCGAGAATATAGTTTTGAAGGTCACGATGCGACCTTAAAGGTCACGGTAAACATGTCTCTTGGCCGTTAATTAGAAATTCTTGTCATAACGGAGAAACACATCAAGTATAAAGCTTCTAATTTTCCTAACAAAACTCTCGTACAATTTCTTGAAATTGAAAAGCTCATTTTAATTTGCACCTAAAGTAAAATTATGTAAGTTTTAAAATATCTTTGATATGATTATTCAAGTATGGAATGGATATTTTACACTAATTTTTATTCTCGTTCAAAATTTATACATATTATTTCTCGTAAGAAAGAGGAAAAATACTTTCATAACAACATGTGTTCTGTGATTTGAAGTATTTACGATGGTAAAAATTTTATTAACTTTTATTCTGAAAGCATTGAAGACTTTTATTTCAGAAATAAAATTATATGACTTTGAAAAATCAAAATACATGATTTGGAAACTCTGAAACAGGAAGCAAGTGAACAAACAACGATTTGTTCGGAGAAGCTGTAAATCGATTCAAGCATTTGATTTATTCTCTGTTGAAAAATCGCAATTTATCAGCTAGCCGTAGTAGAGATGGAAAAACTATCCTTTTGTTTTTCGCCTTGGCGCGCGAAAAGCGTACATAACATATGCAGAACTATAAAAAATAGTGGGTCATATTCACGTATCTCATTGGAAGAAACCAGGAAAAGTTTAAAAATCTACACAGAAAAATGTGTATGTAAAATAAAAAAAGAAGAAATTTTCTTCTGTTATTCAACAATATTTTATATCGAACTCAGGGCCATCCATTTCCTGATAATTAGTGTACGGTGAACTGAAGTATTAATCATCTCATTACAAGTAAATCGATTCGCCCTAGTTTTCTATTCCATTGTTTTTTTCTATAAAAAGATATAATTAAGATATTTTTCCTTATAAATTGTTTTTGTATATTTCTGATTCATGTCAAACGATTTAAACGTTAATTGTTTCTTTAATAAAATAAAAAATTTAACTCTATGAAAATTTTGGTCTTGTATCTGTTATCAGTCAAACTTTGCTCGATATAATTGATAAATTTATTTCAAAACTACTTTTTAAATATAAAATATTTGTAAAAGGAGCCAAAAGATAAATAATACTTTTATATAATTCTCAATAGTCAATAACATTTAATTTGTCATGCAAATTATTCTTTATTATGGGAGCTGCAATTAATAAATGCTTGAAGTTAATCGAGTTCATCATTTGGAAAAAAAAGCTGAAAATTTGAAAGCAAAGCAAGAGATGAAAAAATGGTAAACAAAATTTATAAATATTTTTGCACTTAAAAATATTTATTTTCTTCTGTGTTCTTCTATTTTTGTTTTATTTTCCGTAATAACAATATATTTAATAATAGATATAAGAGCGGTTAAATATCAAACCAAAAAGATTTATTTTGGTAAGTTTTTTTTCAATGAGTTGTAGAGCATATCTATTTTTTCTGTGTATGATGTAGCCATGCCTCCAATATACCTTAAGTAGCTATAAAATCATAGTAATCAAAATTGAATTTTGAAATTCCAAATTATATAACATTTTAAAAATTCTCTTGGAAAGCATATTAGTGGTGTTTTATTGCAACTTATGTGTAGTAAAAGGATTATAGAAAACTAAAGGTAGAAAATGATTTTTGTGAAAAGTTTTTTTGATAGATATTTTGCTATTCTAAAATAAATATATAATATTCATATTTTTATTTAGTTATATAATATTGTAATATATATATATATATATATATATATATATATATATATATATATATATATATATATATATATATATATATATATATATATATATATATATATATATATATATATATATATATATATACATATATGTGTCTGTATATATATATATATATATATATCTGTGTGTGTGTGTGTACATATTTATATATATACAAGCTGACCCAGCCACGCGTTGCAGTGGCTGAGTAATTATAATACATTGAATACATTTTTTACTAACTCCTTGGTACAATCAAATTAATATTTTCTAAAAAAATATGAAATAGGTTCATTCATATGAGATTAAAATAAAACGTTTCACCAAAATTTAAAAGTAATAGGTAAAGTATCGAAAGTTTTAAATTAAGCACAAATCAACATATACTTTCTGAATTAATATTTTATTCATCTTATATTAAATTATAGTTTGTAATCAGTGACATACTTATAAAATATACTATATAAATTAAAAACATCTAAAAATAAATTGTTATAAATGGGGCAGATAACATTGATATCGAACTATTATTTTTTCAATTTTAAATTATTAAAAATTAAAAATTTTTTCCGGGGCATTATACTGAAATAAAGAAAAATTAAAAGAATTTATCATTTGAATAAATAAATTAGATCAAAATGTACTGCTGAATAAATAAATAATTATCAAATTATAAAATAAAAATAAATAAAAGGTTATCGAGAAATACTTACATGTTTTCGAGGTGGTATGAAAATTAGTAGAGAAAAACAGTAATAAATAAAATTTTATTTTACTATTTATAATATTAAAAATATTCAAACTGAACACCGCACAATAATAACACAATACAAAGTATTATATATATATTATATATATACATATATATATATATATATATATATATATATATATATATATATATACATACATACATACATACATACATACATATATACATACATATATATATATACATATATATATATATATATATATATATATATATATATATATATATATATATATATATATATATATATATATATATATATATATATATATATATATATATATATATATATATATATATATAAATTTCGTGTCACGATGTATGTTCCCGATAAACTCCGAAACTACTGAACGGATTTTGATAAAATTTTGTAACCATTTATAATATAGTCCAACTTAAAAGATAGAATAGTTTTTATCTCTTAATTATTATTTTCAATATTTATTATACGACATTAATGTTTATTTATTGTTTAGTTCTGTAAGTTCCTAATAGATGACGGTTTAGCATCTAAGTTGCACAGGTATTCGGCAGATGGCGACGTGTTTATTTTTCTAGATTATACATCTTCGAGAAAATTAACGTGCGTGCGCCATCGCGTGGTTAAATATAGAATTTACATATATTTTTATTATTATATTTTCATAATGTACATATATTTTCATATATATTTTCATATATTTTCATGATACATATATTTTCATGATGTATAATCATACTATAACAATTTTTTGTGAATCACTTTCATAATTATACTTTGTATTGTGTGATTATTTTGCATGTTCAGTTTGAATATTTTTAATATTATAAATAGGAAAATAAAATTTTATTTATTGCGGTTTTTCTCTACTAATTTTCATACCACCTCCAAAACATGTAAGTATTTCTTGACAGCCTTTTATTTTTTTAATTTTTATTTTATAATTTGATAATTATTAATTTATTCAGTAGAACATTTTGATCTAATTTATTTATTCAAATGATAAATTCTTTTAATTTTTTTATTTCAGTATAATACCGCGGAAAATTTTTTTAGTTTTAATAATTAAAAATTGAAAAAATAATAGTTCGATGTCAATGTTATCTACCTCATTTATAACAATTTATTTTTAGATGTTCTTAATTTATATAGTATATTTTATAAGTAAGTCACTGATTACTAACTATAATTTAATATAAGATGAATAAAATGTAAATTCAGAAAGTATATGTTGATTTGTGCTTAATTTCAAAATTTCGATACTTTACCTATTACTTTTAAATTTTTGCGAAACGTTTTATTTTTAATCTCATATGAATGAACCTATTTTAAATTTTTTTTGAAAATATTAATTTGATTGTACCCAAGAATTAGTAAAAAATTGATTAAATGTATTATAAAAACTCAGCCACTGCAACGCGTGGCTGGGTCAGCTTGTATATATATATATATATATATATATATATATATATATATATATATATATATATATATATATATATATATATATATATATATATATATATATATATATATATATATATATATATATATATATATATATATATATATATATATATATATATATATATATATATATATATATATATATATATATATATATATATATATATATATATATATATATATATATATATATATATATATATATATATATATATATATGTATATATATATAAATATATATACATATATATGTATATAATTTAGTTGCATAACATTGTATGCTAATGTGTTTAAAAAATGGCGCATTAGCATATGCGACCCATTTAAAGAAATTTGTTTCAAAAAATTTAAACAAAAACGCTGCCTCATAGCAAATGGTGCATTAAATTATAGTGACGTAGAAGTGACGTCACCTAGAGTATCACAGCTGCTAAAATTTAATCTACCTCTTATGATCACTGGTATGTGAATTAAGAAATATTCTTAAACAATGGAAACATAAAAAAATATGTACAATAGAAATTTTGAAATACTTTTAATTTCAGCATTACCAATGCACCCATTGTTATTTATTAAAGAAATCTTTCTATGCTTTTCATAATATGTTATAACGATTATGGTTATAATTTGAATAATCAGTAAAAAGTTTGATGGAAAGTTTGTCAGAATGAAGTCACTTTAAATTTTACTTTAATACTGTATTTTACTATATTGTTAGTAAAAGTTTCCATTCTGCTATCAAAAATAGTTATATGAAATTGTGCATAATATAAAGCTCACAAAATGAATATAACGAGCTTAAATGTATCTCTGATCATAAATGTAATTAATTTAATTTAGGAATAGAAAAAATAGATATTGTACTTATTTTACTACATTGAAATTTAAAATTGATATTGTACATATATTCACAATTATAATTTTAAAATTCACGTTTATAAATGAATATTTATACTAACGCCAAGTTAACGGACATTTCTAATGTAGCTATCTTTTAAGAAATATATATTTTAGAAGTATATATATTTTAAGAAAAACAGCCACTTAGAAATATAGATAATTAAACACTACAAGTAAAAATTGAAAATATGGGATAGATATTTATAGAAAGTTTTTGTTATTCATTAATATTTTAACTTGTTACTTCAATATTAATTCCACATGTACTTTACACAAATATTCAATTTCTGACACACAATTCACACTGCTGAATTCACAATTCTGAAATTCACAATTTATATTTTGTACTTTTTTATTTCATTGAGATACACTTACTTTCTTATTTTGTACTATTTCATGTCGATTTTGTACTTTCTTATTTCATTGTGATAACGGGACCAACAAGTTCGTATTCATATTTATTATTGTTACTGTTGCATAGGTAAAATGAATTTCAAAAAATGTTCATCTCTCGACGACCGCGTAAAAATATTTATCATTGTAATTGTTGTATAAGTAAAACTAACAGAAGATTTTATTTATAGACGACCGCATAAAAATATTTATTATTTTATATGTTGCATTGGTAAAATTATTTTACTAAAAATTTTTTCTATCGTCGACCGAGTAAAAATATTTATTATTGTAATTATTGCATAGGTAAAACTAACTCACTAAAAATTTCATTTATCGAAATCCGCGTAAAAATATTTATTATTGTAATTGTTGCATAGGTAAAACTAAAAGAAAATTTTATTTATAGACGACCGATTAAAAATATTTATTATTATAATTGTTACAAGGGTAAAATTAATTTACTAAAAATTTTATCTATCGTCGACCGGGTAAAAATATTATTGTAATTATTGCATAAGTAAAACTAACTTACTAAAAATTTTATTTATCGACATCCGCGTAAAAATATTTATTATTGTAATTGTTGCATAGGTAAAACTAAAAGAAAATTTAATATATAGACGACCGATTAAAAATATTTATTATTATAATTGTTACATGGGTAAAATTAATTTACTAAAAATTTTATCTATCATGGACCGGGTAAAAATATTATTGTAATTATTGCATAAGTAAAACTAACTTACTAAAAATTTTATTTATCGATATCAAGTAAAATTATTTATTATTGTAATTGTTGGATAGATAAAACTAACTAACAGAAAATTTTATTTATAGACGACCACGTAAAAATATTTATTATTATAATTGTTGCATAGGTAAAATTAGCTTACTAAAAAGTTTATCTATCGTCGACCGGATAAAAATATTTATTATTGTAATTATTGCATAGGTAAAACTAACTTACTAAAATTTTATTTATCGACATCTCCGCGTAAAAATATTTATTATTGTAATTGTTGCATAGGTAAAACTAACTTAAAATTTTATTTATCGACGACAGCGTCAAATTGAAGCATATCTGCAGAGATATGTGTAACCATCGACAATTTCATTATTTCTAAATGTTTGAAGAAAATAGACTTCAGCTAGACAGAAAAAAGATATTTATCTCGTTTAACGGATAAAAGTCAGTACAACTGATAACATAAAAAATACAATCAGTTTTTGCAATTTTCCTAAAAATATTTTAATGCGTCAGAGTGACGCTTCGCTTAAAACAAGTGTTAATAATAGCCAAAAGGAACGCATTAAAATTTAGGACTAAATTCCTAATGTCAAAAAATGAATCATTACGTATGTAAATAATTTCAACAGAATTTATATTCAACAAAGCAAATTTTTATTAGAGATGTAAATATCATTCTATGGTAGTTACTAATTGTAGAAAACACAATTAAGTGCTTATAATTTATACTTATTATGAATTAATCAGCACATTCATAATTTAACTATCATAAATATTTTTATTATTTCATAATGTTAAAAATAAAATCACTTTAAAAGCTAATACAAATGATCTGGCATAATATTGCTGAATAATTATTTTATGAATAATTAATAAATAATTACACAAAAAATATGAGGAGAAATTACGAAAGTCATTTATAAATAATTTAATTTTATTATTAAAGAAAACACCGGGTCTTTATTATTAAAAATATAATTTGAAATAGATATAAAAAAGGAATCTATTTCCTGTATGTTGTTAAACTTTCTAGTTTCTTATGAGTCGTCCTACGAGTTTTATCTGTTTGGAATAGTGTTAATTATATTATAAAATGTTACAAAATGGTAATGCTGTACTACTAATTGGAGTAAAATTAAAGGTCACTTGATGACAATGTTGGTAATGCAAACAATTTAACAAAATTGAAAGAGTCAGTTTACGAGATACATGTAATATTTCTTTTTATATATTGTAAATGAAATAATTTAATTTTATTATTGTAAATGAAATAATTATTTAATTATAAGCAACTGTGTTAATGAAAAAATTTCTGATACATTTTCAAACTGCTTAAAAATCACTAAAGGCATTTCAAAGTTTAATTCAATAATAAATTTAATAATATTTCCGACATTATTATACGAGATGGCTTTTTTTATTTGATGGATATTAAAATTTTAGGAGCTTCAATTAGCTATTACTAAATTTGTAAACATTTGTTCCAGTAGTGTTATTGTCACAAAATTTCAACTAAAGATTCAGTACTTATTTAATAGTTTGGATTTTAAATGAGTTATAATTCTTATGACATATTAAAAATAACAAAAAATGTAAAATTTGAATGCTGCTTCAAAGATATATAATTTCGCAATACAATTATTTCGAAGCTGGACCTTTTGGCAGAATATATATATATATATATATATATATATATATATATATATATATATATATATATATATATATATATATATATATATATATATATATATATATATATATATATATATATATATATATATATATATATGTAAATAAATATATATATTTATCTCATATATTTCAGGAAAAATTTAAAATGCATTTATCTATCCAGCACCAGTTATTTGTAAATACCATAACTACAGAAAAACAAAACTATACTTCGTATTTTATTTCCAGACATGCAGTAATTGTGAATATTATCTTCAATTCTTGGATTAGGTATAAAAGTAAGGAATTTTTATAAAGTAACTAGTTGACAACTAAAATATTTCGTTAAATGTTAAGATTTCCATTACATGCATATTTTTTTATCAATTTTTCTTATACATATTGAATTATTTTTATTTTTATTCGTATATTATATTCCCATTAGTTGTAACCTATTAAAAGTAATGAAGTTATTTACTTTTAGGTGGAAATTTTTTGGTTTTGTAATCATTAAATGGTTAAGTTTTCAAGAAAAATTGACGAAATCTAAGAAGCTAAATATATCTAATGTAGAATGATGCTGATTCACAGAGATCAGAAAGATGAAGGATGATGTAGAGAAAAAAGTGATATGAAAATCTCAATTATGATTTAGAAACTGATGCATCATGCCATGAGAGTGGAATTGCAGCAGTCAAGAAGCCATATTTGTGAAAGTGCATAAAATCATGCTTATTTGATTGCCTTAAATACTCCAATTCGTTACGCAGCAATGTATATTTTGAAGATCAAAATAATGAATCATGAATTGACGTCAGCATATAAAGGAGGAAAATATGAAAGTGAGATAAGCGTTCATAAAACTGCACTTTTTGAATTAAAATATACATTGTTAGAGTTTTGTGATGACAGCGGAATGTTGGCCGACAGAAAGCAGAATCCTTAAAATGCAGAAAAATACGTTTATTTTATGGATTTAAAAATCCCAATTTGTTATTTAGCAATGCATATTTTGAAAAATCAAAAGCATCAATCTTTCATGAATAAATTGGAGACAATGAATAAAGAAGAAACACGTAAAAGTGAGATAAGCATCTACCAAACCGCTCCGTTTCGAATCAAAATATTGCTAATTTTTATTAACTTAAACATTACTGCTTAATTATTAGCTTCATATAAATACTAATAGAATAATATTTAATAGATTAATATAATATTTATAAGTTCACAAAGATTCCCCAACTTTTAACATTTGCAGTATAGTATATATAGGATTAAATATAAAATAATTGTTATATCATAAATTTATTATGTATTCAAAAATTGTGAAATCAATGAACGGAGAAAAATTAAAATATATATATAAAAATGAAACTTATATATCAGTCCAATTATTTTGAGAAGAGAGAGAACAAGGTAAATATTTAACTATGTAATTTAATTTAAAACTTTCGATAAATAACTCGAAGAGTATTCATTATTATCATAATAACTTGTGTTAGTAGCTATTTTTTTATAATGTTCATATTAGTCTAATGGAAGGTCTAAGCTGTTTACAGACAAAGTTTCCAAATATGGTCACAACCATTGCTGAACAGCTGGAAATAAATGTTGAGTTCCATTTCACTGTATTCGCAAACATCATGATCCTTATACTTCGAGTGCGTGCTTGGGAAGTTTCCGTGTTTATTCCCTTGCAAGATTTGAATTCATCCCATTATCGATTAAAAAGTTTCTTAGAGACTTTACTTCGAGTGAGTGCTTGGGAAGTCTCCGTGTTTCCTCCCTTGCAAGACTTGAATTCATCCCATTATCGATGAAAAAGTTTCTTAGAGACTTTACTTCGAGTGGGTGCTTGGGAAGTCTCCGTGTTTCCTCCCTTTCAAGACTTGAATTCATCCCATTATCGATGAAAAAGTTTCTTAGAGACTTTACTTCGAGTGGGTGCTTGGGAAGTTTCCGTGTTTCCTCCCTTTCAAGACTTGAATTCATCCCATTATCGATGCAAAAATTTCTTAGAGGCCTGGAGCAGATAATATTAAAATAATCTGTAACTGAAACTTTTGCCTATTGTATTATAATTGTATGATTGTAGTCATTTTCGTGAAAAAAGAATAACTAAATATAAAATTAAATTATAAAAAAGTTTCAAAACTATTTAATAGGATATGGCTGCAATATAAAGGCATTAACTTCTTTATATTATTTTTATATTTTTAATTGTATCATTACATTATTTTTCTAAAGAAACATGATCAAGTTTTCACCCTGTGTGGTCTGTACATTTCAGTTTTACAGTATTTTGTAAGCAGTATAAATCGGGGTAAAGTACACGAGAAGTATGCATTAGAGATTATAAAAATCTGATTAATTTCAAACAAATTAAAAGGGAAACATTGAAAGAAATTAATGAATACCACGATTATATAATATTAGAAGCTCTACTATAATCGTCTAAAAATTTAGAAAATAAAAATGTCTCAAAAACGAGAAATTCTAAAAGTTATATTCTTCTTTCTTTATTTCTAATTAATGAAGCATGATTTATGTGTATACTTTAATTAACTAAAATTTTTAGTTTCATTATACAGCTTAATATAAAATAATTTTGTTTTTATTACATTTAATGAAGGGAATTTACTGGAATAGGAGTAAAATAAAATACTATTTTTTATGACTTCGTATGTGTCGTCAGAGTACTTTTAAGTTACATCATATCAGCTTTTGTAGAATCAATAATCTGCATGGAAGTTATCAAGAGTGAAAAGCCTATTTTCTTTCCCATATGACATGCAATCTGCAGATAAAGTCCATCTGTCAGGTTTCCAGTTAATGACGTTGCTAGCATCTAGTGAAAATTACCAATCGATGGCATATAATGTGGGAAAGTCAAGTTTAGAATTAGGATCTTTAAGTATTCTGCAGAAAGTATTGTGGTTATTTATATTTAAAGATTTTTGAAATTTAAATAAGTTGTTTTTTCTTACTTCTACAATGAAAATTTCTTTTCAAAACAGTTCAGAGTTTTTTCTGTTTTATTTGTAAGCATTATGTCGTAAATAAATGTCGAATGTCGTAAATAAATGTCATAACAATATACTTAAAGACAATATTGTGAATAGCAATAATCTGTTTTCCTTTATTTTTTTCATTTTATCCACTTTAAAGAAATATATTTCTGTGATATAGAAAATATTTCTTTATTTGCTAATTTACTAGTGTTTCAAGTTTATTAAATTTTTCAATACTGATATAAATATTTTAGCTGAAATTCTCTCATTTTCATTGCAAAAAATTTCATTTTGAATACAAAATTTTAAGATATATAATGAAATATATTTATATATATACATATTTGAAAATCCACAAAAAATGTGCCATTTGAAGCTTATTCTCATTTTTGCAGAAAAATCAATAATTTCTGAGTGTAAACAATATTTGAGTTGGTTGCCACCTTTTTTTTCTATATATTATCACTATTTATAACATAGTGTGAACTTGTGCAATATAAAAATTAATCGACATTTAGTTTATTGACAACTTTCACCAAATCAAAAATCACATATAACAATGGGTGGAAAACATTTTCATTCAATCATAAACATATTAATTATATATTTTTTAAATTTTTATTTTAATATTTTGTGCGAAACATTTAAATTTGATACTTCCTTTCCATAGGAGCATATTGGATTATTTTTCTAACTCACAGAGATATTTCCATCATAGGAAAAAGAGGGTTTATAAGATAAATAAATCAATTAATAAAAAGAAATAATGAAAATAGGGTGCTACGTTTCCCAAAATTCAATATTCAAGATGGTCTAAAAGCTCTAAAATCACTCTTTCTCAATTAATATTTACTTGTAGACTGTTAATGCTAATGATTTATCCTTTATTGCACTGGGTGATGAGATCAACGAGATTTAGATGGCGAAAGAGTATTTAGTTTTAACAATTAACTACTATTTGGCATTTAATTATTTGTGAATTTTTTATAAATGTGTATAATTTAAAAAAATTGCCGAAATTGTTTTTAACGATACGAAAAAAAAATACAAATTGATAACTTACAACCAGTTCAATGGATTTTCAGATAAATATGAGGGATTGTTTTTTTTGTCACTCTACGATAATTTTTTGCGCTAGATAACTAATTCAAATGAAACCTACAGTTTAAAGTGGTTTCGGTACCACTGCAATTTCTTGCTACTCAATGTGAAAAATTAAACATACGGACAGTTAAAGTGACGGCCAAGTTGTTGGGTGATTAACGAGTGCTTCACTGTGCTGTTTATCAACAAAAAGACAGTTACCTTTTGGTAGAAGTAAAAGCAAGTATTGAAGAACGGTCCACAAACTTTGCTGTAACTTTTGGAAATTATACAAAACAGACAATTTGTGATTTGTGAAATTCGTATATTTCAAAATCAGACTGATATTGTTGCTCATACTTATGAGAAATAGATGAGTAAGAATGCCGAAACCAAATATATTTTACTTGGAGAATTTACTAACCTGGGATAATTATTTTCTTTAGAAGAATTTAATAAGAATAATATATATTTGCAAAATCACACGTGGCGTCATCTTTTTAACGAGGTATAACGTGCTATGATTGTGAAACATATTTTGGTCCATCAGAATAATGGTTTGATATTTCGTTTAACTAAAATTTAGGAGAATTAATTATTTAGAAGAATTTAAATAAGAATAATATTTATGCAAAATCACACGTGGCGTCATCTTCATAACGAGATATAACGTGCTATGATTGTGAAAACTATTTTGGTTCATCAGAATAATGGTTTGATATTTCGTTTAACTAAAATTTAGGAGAATTCATTATTTAGAAGAATTTAATAAGAATAATATATTTTTGCAAAATCACACGTGGCGTCATCTTCTTAACGTGATATGACGTGCTATGATTGTGAAAACTGTTTTGGTCCATCAGAAAAACGGTTTGATATTTCGTTTAACTAAAATTTAGGAGAATTAATTATTTAGAAGAATTTAATAAGAATAATATTTATGCAAAATCACACGTGGCGTCATCTTCTTAACGAGGTATAACGTGCTATGATTGGGAAAACTATTTTGGTTCATCAGAATAATGGTTTGATATTTCGTTTAACTAAAATTTAGGAATTTAACTAAAATTTAGGAGAATTAATTATTTAGAAGAATTTAAATAAGCATAATATTTATGCAAAATCACACGTGGCGTCATCTTCATAACGAGATATAACGTGCTATGATTGTGAAAACTATTTTGGTCCATCAGAATAATGGTTTGATATTTCGTTTAACTAAAATTTAAGAATTTAACTAAAATTTAGGAGAATTAATTATTTAGAAGAATTTAAATAAGCATAATATTTATGCAAAAATCACACGTGGCGTCATCTTCATAACGAGGTCTGACGTGCTATGATTGTGAAAACTATTTTTGTCCATCAGAATAATGGTTTGATATATTTCGTTTAACTAAAATTTAAGAATTTAAGTAAAATTTAGGAGAATTAATTATTTAGAAGAATTTAAATAAGCATAATATTTATGCAAAAATCACACGTGGCGTCATCTTCATAACGAGGTCTGACGTGCTATGATTGTGAAAACTATTTTTGTCCATCAGAATAATGGTTTGATATATTTCGTTTAACTAAAATTTAAGAATTTAAGTAAAATTTAGGAGAATTAATTATTTAGAAGAATTTAAATAAGCATAATATTTATGCAAAAATCACACGTGGCGTCATCTTCATAACGAGGTCTGACGTGCTATGATTGTGAAAACTATTTTTGTCCATCAGAATAATGGTTTGATATATTTCGTTTAACTAAAATTTAAGAATTTAAGTAAAATTTAGGAGAATTAATTATTTAGAAGAATTTAAATAAGCATAATATTTATGCAAAAATCACACGTGGCGTCATCTTCATAACGAGGTCTAACGTGCTATGATTGTGAAAACTGTTTTGGTCCATCAGAATAATGGTTTGATATTTCATTTAACTAAAATTTAGGAATTTAACTGAAATTTAGGAAAATTAATTATTTAGAAGAATTTAAATAAGCATAATATTTATGCAAAAATCACACGTGGCGTCATCTTCATAACGAGGTCTGACGTGCTATGATTTTGAAAACTATTTTTGTCCATCAGAATAATGGTTTGATATGTTTCGTTTAACTAAAATTTAAGAATTTAACTAAAATTTAGGAGAATTAATTATTTAGAAGAATTTAAATAAGCATAATATATTTTTGCAAAATCACACGTGGCGTCATCTTCTTAAAGAGGTATACTGTGCTATGATTGTGAAAACTATTTTTGTCCATCAGAATAATGGTTTGATATTTCGTTTAACTAAAATTTAGTTTTTATAATATAAAATGAACTAAAAGATAAAATGTAATCTAAGCTTAATTATTTATTTTAAAAAATCTTGGCTGCTTTTTCGTTCAGTACTTCTGATTAATTATAGAAAAAGAGATAGCATTTGAGTAACAATTAAACTGTGAATTGATAATTTTTGACTCTGATCATATTGAAATGATCTACACAAATCAAATATTTATTGCATCTAATGTCCTTTCACCGGTGGGGGATTTAAGATTAAGGAAATTTAACACACAAAACAATTCCTGTTACAATGTATTCCTGTTTTTTTTTATTAACTGTCCCCTTTTCACAAAACATGAAAATAACAAAATATATTCAGAGAAACGAGTAAGCGCATTGACATTTAAACAACACAATGAAGTCTAAATATCATATGAATGAGAATTTCAGAGCTCATTTAAACTAAAATAGAAATTTCGCGAATCTATTGTTCTTCTGTTTCTGAGACTTATATTTTTCTTTTTTATGAAAGGTACAATTGAATCATATATTGCGTTATTAGTATATTTAGTATATTAAAAACCGGTATTCATTTCTTAATAATTCACAAATCTATTTTGAATGATTGAACTCATCATTTTTTTCAATATTCAATCAAAAACAAATTAATGAAAATAAAAAGTAAGTCATGTATGATAAAAATCAGAAATAAAATTTTAATTGTATGAATGTTTTGTTTTAAAATATACTAATGATTATAATGAAAATTTAATGAAAAACGCAAAATACATTTTGCTGCATTTATAAACAAATAATTTTACAACAATCGAAAATTTTTGCTAAAATGTTTTTTTCAATTGGAAACTATTATTAGCAAATATTTAAGCAAAAATAGTTTTTAAGATAATACCAGATTACATTAAGATCCATATGCAAATTTGATGCAAAAGGGTAAATTTTTCCATTTTATTGGTCTTTGGTATTATTATGATAGCCTTTCACACTTTTAAGAATCTGATAGTTTTAACTATCTTTCAATTTAAGGACTTAAGTTCTAATTATTATTCCAAATAATTTTATACATTAAAATTAGTTAAGCTGACTAACTTATCTTTGATAAAATCAAGAAGCCATTTATTATGTACTGTATATTTTGAAAGAATAAAAACACTTGAATAATTATATTTTAAAAGGATAATTTTTTTACTTATTTATCAATCGTACGAGAATTTTCCTTAGGTTTGCTTAAACAAGATAAAACACATTTATATCTATAAAATATAATTTAAAAATTGCAATTAATATGCCGAGAAAATGAAACTCACTTCGAATATACTAACTAAATATAAATTTAAGTACAATTTTTCAGAGAAGAATCATATTCAATCGATTGTTTTTTATATTTTAATTAAAAATGTGGGAGACAACACTTGGTCATTACTAATAGCCAGTTAAAGGTCATTTAAAAATAAATTCGTAAGCAACCTAATAAATATATCATTATTATAAGAAAAAGTGCACTACTAATCAACAGTTGGGACATTTTAGAAAGATTTAAGTATAGAGGTGAGCAATTCACGCACTCCAATCTAACCTTTATTAAAATTAACAAATGTTGTTTTTACTTATGACACTGGAATAAGGCAAGCTCACTATGCCGTTGGCTATGCGAATTTAAGTGTGCTTATTTAGTTTAATCAGAGCACCACAAGGTGAAAGTACAACTTTCCTCTAAAACTCCCCCGATAGAGGGCACCAGCATAGAATCCGATCTCTCAATTTTGACAATGATTTGGAAGCAATAACATTTTCTCCAGACCATTACACCCATGGTAACTACTCAACGACCGACCACAATACTTTCGATTCCACAGATTTAACAAGCATATGTATCGCATGTACTCGGTGGGTCTTTGACTACACTGAGAATCAAACGCCGTCCTACTGGATGAAAAGCTGATGCTCTAACCACTAGGCTATCAACCCTTCTTGGGTTAGGCCCAGGGGACCTTGCCCAGGGACCACCACGGCCCAAAATTAAGGCCGCGGTGGCTTGGTTGGTTAGGGCGTCGTGCTGCTTATCGGAAATTAGTGAGTTCGATTCCACGCCGAAAGAAAATGCGCCGTGTTCGCTAGAGGTGACTGGGGTGCGTTAAAACTGGGCGTGGTTGCAATGTCCTCCAAGTGAAATGATACCTCTGGGAATGGCAGACCATACTGTTTTAGGTCTTCTGCTTGGTTCTTGCTTCAAAATGACGAATACTCCACCCGGCTGCTTCCATGTAACTGGTAGAGTCCAACTCAGGGATCGATACAGGGAAGCATGCTGGTGCAACAACAACAACGCCACAAAAGAAACAAATAGAAGTGTTATAAAATTTCATTCATAATTTTACAAGGCTGATCTTTGGAAGAAGAAAAAAACACTATTTTACGTTTACATTAATATACAATTACACATATATGAATTGAGATATTGAAAAAATAGTTTTATTACAAAGGTGTACTTTCTGTGTTGTTTTTTTTAGAAAGAATCAAAGTCGATTAGTTAACTCTCTCTCTCTCTGTTTCTCGAAAGATTTTTTCATATTTACTAAATTCAAAGTTTTTAATTTCATGAATTGCTTTGTGTAATTGAGATTAAATAAAAGAATGCTTATGTCGTATGAAGAAGAAATTTCCAAAAAAAGTATAAAAACATTTCTTACAATATGAAAGCACTTTTTGACAATATTCGTATTCTTTGAACGCATGTTATTGTTTTTTTAAATAGTTAATACCAAGAAAGGAATTATAATGAAATAAAGAATGGAAGATTAAAATTTAAAAACATCCTTTTCCGGAAACAGGAAGCTTTCTAGGAAAACTTTGCTTTTATGCATAAATTACATAATTTATCTTGAAAAATGTCATGCAAATTCTTATCATTGTTTAAAAAACTTTCGGCATCATTCATATTAATTTTCGAATTGGTGTATATTTAGCAATATATGAAATGCGTGCAATTTAAAATTGTAATGATTGCTAGATTTCGAAGATTAGATATTATATTTAACAACTGCAAAATTTTAATTCTAGTACGTTATTCTGTATTTAAGGGATTAATGCTGCAAATAGATATTATATATTCTACAGTTTGCTTATATTGAGTTATATAATAATTTTTTATGTTATCAAAGTAGAATTTCAAGTAGTTTATTTGTTTTATTCATGTTAATGAATATTAAAAGTCATGAAATGTGTGCAGATTTTTATTTATTTATGAGTAGGAATGATGTTAAATTCAATTTAATAAACATAGAAAAAATACAATTTAAGATAGAAGCAAGATTTCCTCTCAATTTCAATCCATACTGATAGTTATTAAAATTCTTAAACCATAAAGGTGACAATCTATATTCTAGATATCAACTTGATAGAAAGCAGCTTATACACATTTTCACGAAATGGACAAAGAATTGCCACCGACAATGTTTTTAATGAAGAAATTCTGCAGTTTTCTCGTTCACAAATTATATTTGTACTTTGTAAGAAGAAGAAATGCTTACCAGCATGTTTTAATGGAAAATTGAATCAAAGCATAACAGATTACAAGTAATAATATCGCAGAAGTTTAGCTCCAATCAGTTGAGATACAATGACTGTCTGAGGAATATAGTATAGATAAGTGCAGGGTGGTCATACGTTGCTGTATGGTGGATTTTCGCATCTTACCATTGACATCCAAGAAGACAGTCTTGTTATTCTGTATGAAAGCCCCCCAAAAATTGAATAAAAAAATTACCTCAATCATACTATTTGAGAAAATGTGTCTTCTTCTTCTTAGAGTTGGGTTTGTATGTCATTGGGCACCTCTGCTTTTATCAGCATTTTGTAACAATAACTCCAAACCCCATGTTCCTAGTTCCAGTTTCTCGGGTCACCCACATTATTAATAAAGTCTGATAACCCTTTAATGGAGTCTAGGTGTAACTCTCTAGTATGGGTGATGCCTAAAAAAGTTAATTTAGGGAGGGCAAGAGCCTCGCATTCGTAAATGATATGCTTGGCCGTTTCCTTTTGCATATGACATTTCCTGCAGATAGGGTCTTGCTGAAAGAGTCCCATTTTATGGAGGTGTTTTCTGAAATAGTAGTGCCCAGTTATGAAGCCTACGATTAAACGTATCTTCTGCCTAGAGCATCTTAGAATTTCAGAGGCAATCCTTGCTGATGATCCACAGATCATACTTTTAGCGTGGGTTTGACCAGGAGTGTTGAGCCAAGCTTCATACATCTTCCGTTTTTCCCATCTAAGAACATTGGTTTTTGCGGTCTTCAAATTGATCCCACAAAAATGTGAGAAAATGTGTCACATTTTGGAAAAGTAATTTTCAAATTGATATTAATAAAGCAAAATTATGAAACGTGCAGAAAATTTTATTTTAATCTTGTCAAGATTTTGGTTTGAAGCTCGGTGGTGTAGTGGTAGAGCTTTGAGTTCCCAAGGCGAGATTCGATCCTCGGGTTGGGTAAGGTCAACTTAACCTTTCATCCCTTCAGTGGGTCGGTTAACTGAGTACCAAGCATGCTTGGGAAATAAACTCTGAGGGTTTTACGTTAGGCTGACCGCCTAACAAGAACAATTGCTTTTCACTCAGGGCCCTCGGTCATGGAAACTGATATGGGCATTGTTGGTCTTGGCCTCCTATGGGATTTCGTACCTCTGAGTTTAGTTTATAGTATAATTGTAGCTTAATTTAAAATGCTATTTAACGAACTATAAATTTGTTTGTAAGATCTATTGAAGTTGTTATTGTTTATCACAATAGCAATCATAGTTTACTATAAAAATTAGGTAATACAACTTAAAAGTATAAAAATATATAGAAATAAAAATAATTAGTATCAATACTGATGAAATTATATAGATTATTAATAAACATTTGAAATGAATCAATCTCACCTTTCGTATATTTCATCATATACAGAAATGGAGAAAAATTTTTTTTTAGCTTATATACAATAAATGTTGCACCACATTTTTTTTCTAAATTACTTTCCTTTCATATTTTTTTTTGCAACTCTACTTCATTATTTAATGGGGTATTTCCCAACAAACTTATAAAGTGACTGAACAAACATAGAAACTTTAAAGTTGCATCACGCAAAAACTGTACAATGTTCTATTGACAGTGATCACAAAGATTATAGTCGCAGGTGATGACTGAGTCTGCTTGAAAGGAAGCAGGTGGAGTGACATACAATATTTTTCCGTTAAAGTGACAATTTTGTGAAATATTTATGGAGACGATAAATTACATACAATTAAAAACTGTACGTTAAGATTTTGCCGTTTGTCCAGTAATGCAAAGGCATTTTATATTAGAATTGAAAAGAAAAAAAATCTCGGTAAATAACCAGAGGATAGTAAAAAAACGGGCAATATGAGTAGTAAGAGTCCCACTACCAGAGGCGGAAGTGCCACGCCCCCTTGGGGGTCACGTGACTTCCGGTTTTTTCGTGTAAGAGTACGAGGGTATTTTGAGGGGGGCGTGTCACTTGACTTATACGAGGCAGAAGGAAGAAACAACTCAACAATGGGGGTTTTTGGAGGGGGTAGCAGATTTGTGACGTCATGCCTCGTGTAAGAGTATGGGGGTATTTTATGTGGTGTCATCAAGATGTTAGTTTCGGAATTGAGTGTTTTATAGCGCCATCTAGTGTTTAAATGAGAAAATAAAATTATTTTGGGAAAACAATTTTTCAGAATTTGATTTCAAGATCTGCAGTGCTGTCACAAGGCAAAAATTAGTGGTGAAATATTTACAGGAATAAATTTACACTTTATTAAAGAAATGTTTTTAAATTAAAATTTGTTAATTTTATTCATTGGTTTTTTTAAAATCAAGATCAATATGTCTAGTAGTGCCAGTTATTAAATAATTTTTAAAAATGTATTTATAGTTCTATGTTTGTTGAGGAATTCTAACGTTTTTTAAATATTTTTATTCATGAAAAAAAGAACCTTTTTGTTTAATTGTGCTCACCGAGATTCGAACTGACATCAACAAAATGAACTCGTGGCCCAATAATTTTGTCAGATACTTTAACCATTGGACCACGAGCTCATACTAAATCTTATTTTCATAACTAAATCATCTTTTTTTCTTTTTCTTTTGAAATACAATATTGGTGACATTATAGGAAAAGTTATCTAACCGTACTTAACCTTGTTTGTTCTTGTTTAACCATGTTCATTCTTGTTTAACCATGTTCAATCTTGTATAACCATGTTCAATCTTGTATAATCTTGCTGATTGCTAGAACAAGTTTAGAAAACCTGTTTACAGATATATTTTAACACTAAACTGCGGATGAATACATGATATCAGCCAATCATATGTAAGATTCCTTGAAATCGTATTTATAGCAGAGTAGTTCCCTCAATCACTCCCTTGCCAGTGTCGATTAAAGATTGCAACTGCGTTTCATATTATATCTATATCTTAAACATGGAAGACGGACTTTGTATTGTGATACATGAAAATGTGTTTTCTTCACCTAATGATATTTTTGAAAGACTAAATAATGAGATAGAGTATTTGCCAATACAACAATGTAATGTTCGTAATAAAGATAAGTCATGTAAAATTTCTCGAAGGACTGTGGCGTTTGGCGATCCTGGAACATCGTATACTTTTTCAGGACTAACAATTAATAGTCAACCTTGGACAACTCTTTTACTTGAAATCAAAAGTGCAGTGGAGAGCTTAATTGAAACTGATTTTAATTTTCTATTAATTGATCGCCTGGAGAATGGAAACGACTGTATTGGGCAACACAAAGACATGGGAAAGGATTTAGATGTAAATCATCCCATTTGCTGTTTGAGTTTTGGAGAGACAAGGAATATGTTATTCAAAAGAACCGATTTCAAAAGCCAAAGAATAGAATTAAAATCCAATTCATTGCTGGTTGTGAATCCTCCGACTAATAATCTTTGGAGTTATGGAATCCCAAAACAGCAGAAACGTTCTGGCGTTTGCGTTAACCTAACTTTCAGTAAAAGAAGAATCACCAGACCTGAAAAGAGAAAATTGATGGATGATACACTAATGGAGGAGAATAACAAGAAAGTAAAGGAAAATGAACGAAATGTAAGTATTTCTTACAATTGTCTTTGTTCCTAAATTTCTTATAAAAAAACTTCTTTATTTTTATAACATTTCTTTTTCTCACCTTAATTTTTTTCCTTTTAACAGGGACTGGTATTTCCAGAAGATAGAATTCCAGAAGATATGTTTAGTCTTGGTGATTCTGTGTTCGTGTATGTGAGTATATTCAGAGGAAATGTTTCCGTACACATCCGAAAATTTCAAAAATATGGGAATATTTTTTATCCAACAAAAGTTGGAATTACACTTCACCCTGAATGGATTCCTTGTATCATGGACCGAGAAAATGTACCTCAAACTCCTCAAGAAATTGATGCAGTGAATCTTTTGCAGAAAGAACAAATGAAAATAGATACTGTGGATTTTGAAAACTTCACTTTTTCAAGAATCAGAGCTTCACAGAATGATGTAAAAACTATAAATTTAACGTCCGTACAGTGGTCTGAAATGATGAGACAATATGATGATATTTCTACAGTTGTTGTGGATCATATTTACGCTTTTATGGACTTTTACACTGCTTACAGTAATATTGAGGGAGTTAATATTGATCAGACTTTGCCATCTAGTTTGGATATAAGCATTGGTACTCAGTGTCCATTAGAACAGTTGAAAAACTCCATCGCAGACTGTATAAAAGAAAAAGGAGGCTTGAAGGATCCTTTAATATATGCTGAAGAACTGTGGGCAAATAAAATTAAATCTTTCAACTTGGCTGCATTAACTATAGACGTTGTTGAAATTGCTGATTCATTTTACCGCAAACTATGGGAAGATAGGACTTTTTGTTGCTATCAAAACCTGCTTTGTATATTACTAAAGATTTTCTTTGTAACATTAAATTACAAGATGTATTAAAAGATGTAAGAAATATCCTATGTCCACCTTATACGAGTGAATATTTTGAATATCTGTAATTTAAGTTTCATGTATACTTATAAACGTTATTTAATGATTTGCTTGGTAAAATAATAAAATTATACTTGCTTTTAGTTTGTTTTGAAAAGTTATTTTCTATTTTTACTGTTACTATATCTGTTTCTCTCTTTTTTAAAATTACTTTATATGTATTTATTCCTCGCGATGATGCATACTTTAAAATCAAATTATCTTTTTATTTAGTAATTTTTATGATTGCAAAAACAGATTCTAGTATAATTTTTTTCAAATGATATAAAAACAGATTGTTTTTCCTAAAGTTTTATCATTTATATCAAATCCAGTATTGGGTAAACCATATACGCTGCTATAATGGAAGAAACTTTAATTCCAACATATAAGAACCCAGAACATCCCGCTAGTTTTGGGGGTATAAATGCCTTGCATCGTGCTTTAAAAGGTCGTGTTAAAACTAAGGATATAAAGAAATGGCTGCAAACAAAAAATTCCTATACTCTACATAAACCTTTACGACATAAATTCAGAAGAAATCGAGTCATTGTGGGAGGTATAAATGAGCAATTTCAGGCTGATTTAGTAGACATGCAATCCTTAGCCACACATAACGACGGTTTTAAATACTTACTTACTTGTATTGATATTTTATCAAAATATTCTTGGGTGATTCCTTTAAAAGATAAAAAATCTGAAACTGTAAAAAATGCGTTCAAAAAAATATTCGCCGAACGCTCTCCAGTGTCCTTACAAACTGATTCTGGGAAAGAATTCACTAATAATGTTGTTCAAAACTTTTTAAAAGAGAGAAAAATTAATTTTTTCACAACACATAATGCAACAAAAGCTTCTGTAGTTGAACGTTTTAATCGAACTCTTAAAACTAAAATGTGGAAATATTTTACCGAAATGAATACAAAGCGATATATCAATGTCATTAATCAATTGGTGCATAGTTATAATCATACGTGGCATCGTAGTATTAAAACAGAACCCGTATCGGTTAACATCAAAAATCAACATATCATTTGGAATATATTGTATGGTCAAGAGCAATCAGTAGAAAAACGTGTGACCTCTAATTTAAAGATTGGAGATACCGTTCGCATTAGTCGCGAAAAAATGGTGTTTGAGAAAGGGTATGAACAAAATTGGACAACTGAAATATTTACTATTTATAAAATTTTATCACGCATACCAGTTGTTTATAAATTAAAAGACTTATCAGGGGAGATTATTAAAGGAAGCTTTTATCAACAAGAACTGCAAAAAATTGCAGATAATGGATTATATCCTGTGGAGAAAATTTTGAAAAAAAGAAAACGCCGCGGGAAAATAGAATATTTTGTGAAATTCGAAGGTTATCCTGAAAAATTCAATTCATGGGTTGAAGATGTCGAAATGATATAAATAGATCATTTCACGCTGTTATCTGCCATTTCATTTAACAATGTCCTTCTACATAACACTTATCAGTGATAATTCTTCGAATATTTTCCCAAATAATAAAATATCACAATTTACAACTCAACTTCCCAGATCGATTAATTTAAATGGGGAATGGGAAATGGCTTTAGTTGATTTGATTTATCCCCATACTTGGTATAACGTTCACCAAGATAATAATTTATTTGGCTTTGACTTGGGAGATGGAAAAATGGAAGCAAGAAGAGTTCCTCCAGGCTATTACGAAACAATACCAGACCTTATCCAAGCCATGTCGATAACATCACATAAAAATAAGATACAATTCCTATATAATCCAGTTACGAAAAAGGTTAAAATTAAAACGAATGAAAAATCAAAAGTTGTTCTTCACGAAGGTATAGCTGAGATTCTAGGATTTGAATCTGGTGTATAAACAGGTTTAAATCAAAGTCCTTTTGTAGCCGATCCAAGTTCTTCTTTTCCAGTTATGTACGTCTATTGCGATCTTGTTGAACCTCAAATCATAGGTGATGTGCAAGCTCCTTTGTTAAAAATTGTAACAGTAAATGGGAAAGATGGAGAAATAATTAATGCACACTACCCAAGACCATTCTACTTACCAGTTATTCGTCAACACTTTCAAACAGTGCATATTGATATTAGGCTTCATTCTGGAAACCTTGTCCCATTTGAGAGAGGCACTGTTTTTGTCGTATTGCATTTCCGTCTCAGACAAATCATATAAAAGAGCTAGTTTTTCATTATACATTTCATTTACAAATTGTTTCCAATAACAGAGGATAAAAAAAATGTTAGTGCCATATGCTTGTTGTACAAAAAAGTTTGAAGAATATTATGCAGGACAGACTGGAAGAGGTTTGCCTTACTACAGAGGTGTAGCTTTACAAAGAGGATATGGAATAGGAGGATTCTTTGCAAAGCTTTTTCGCAGAGCTTTGCGCTTTTTAATTAGTGGTGCAAAAACAATAGGGAAGGAATCCTTAAGAACTGGAACAATGGTTGCTAACGATGTATTGATGGGTGAAAGTTTCAAATCGTCTCTCAAAGCCAGGGCAAAGGAAACTGGAAAAAATTTAGCTAGAAAGGCTATTAAAAAAGCAGATGATATGATTGGTCGTGGAAAGCTTAAAAGGAAGCGTAAGCCTTCCAAACGTGTCATTTCATCAAAAGTTCGGAAGGTCCAAGGACGTGACATTTTTGATCGGCTTTAATATTTAATTACATGATGGCTTTTCTCTGGAAAGATTCCCCAGAATGCGTAAAATCTGAATTGGACTTGTTTTCACTGCCTCCTACTCAAACAGTCATTGAAAGGGGACATTGGGTTGAATTTCATCCTTTAGCTAATGTTTCAAATGCAGGTCCTGTAGAATTTAATATCTCAGGCAGCGGAGATGATTATCTCGATTTGTCACAAACTCAAGTATACGTCAAAGTTAAAATTTTAAAAAGTGATAGTAAACCTATTACCACTGAAAGTAAAGTGGGGCCTGTAAATCTCTTTTTACATTCCATGTTTTCTCAAGTTGACATCAGCTTAAATGAAAGACTTATTTCTTCAAGCGATAATACCTACCCATATAGAGCTATGATAGAAAAGCTACTGAATCATGGTTTCGAAACAAAGACGTCACAGTTATCATCAGAATTATATTTTAAAGATACAGCAGGTCGTATGAATGTTTTTGATACCGAAGATCCTGACCCTAATGAGGGATTTAATAAACGAGCTGAAATGTTTAAACTTAATTCATCAGTTGATATGATTGGACGATTACACCTTGATATGTTTCATCAAGAAAGACTTCTTCTCAACATGGTCGATATAAAAATCAAACTTATACGCAGTAAACCAGAATTTTGTTTATTAGGAGACAATGACTTTAAAGTCTCACTAGAACAAGCTTCTTTGTTTGTCCGAAAAGTAAAAGTCAGTCCAGGTGTTTTATTGGGACACGGAAAAAGTCTTGAGAAATCAACTGCCAAATATCCTATCAATAGAGTACTTTGCAAAGCATTCTCAATTCCTTGTGGAAATATGAGCTTTGTCCAAGATAATATTTTTACGGGTCAGATGCCAACTCGCATCGTTATTGCATGTGTTGATAATGACGCATTCAACGGCAGTTTTAAAAAGTCACCCTTTGAGTTTAAGCATTACAATATTAATTTTATAGGAGTCTATGTGGATGGTCAACCAGTACCCCATAACCCACTTCAACCTAACTTTGACACCAATAATTTTATTCGTTCCTATAAGAATTTATTTTTAAACGCAGAAAATCGAGGACTGTTTCTTTCAAGATCAGAATTTGCGAAAGGTTATTCTTTATTCCATTTTGATTTGTCTCCTGACTTGTGTGATGGTTCACATTTAAATCTTATTCGTCACAGCAATTTAAGATTGGAAATAAAATTTAGTAATCCTTTGCCACAAACTGTCTCATTATTAGTTTATGCTGAATTTCAAAATTTAATCGAAATTAATAAAGCTAGACAAGTTCTGTATGATTTCAGTAATTAAATGAATACATCACAAATTTATAGCATTTTATCTCGCGATCCTGTATCGATGAGATATTTCGTAGGTGTTTTTCCATCCGACCAAATTCCTGACATTCAGAATTTTCCAAGTACAATAGTTGTGAATACAGATACACATGATAAAGAAGGAACTCACTGGTTAGCAGTTTACATACCAAATAAAAACACCTGTGAACTTTTTGATTCCTATGGATTTCCACCCGAATCATATGGAGAAGATATTTCAAGATTTGTTCATCAATATCGTTGCATTCGTTGGAACAAGACAACACTTCAAAGTTTAACGTCTAATGTCTGTGGACAGTATTGTATTTATTTTATAGTGAAGAGATGTCAAGGATTCTGCATGAAATCTATAATTTTTTCAATAGTAAAAAAAATGAATGATTTTCAAATGCTAAAGTTTGTAAAATTAAGATATGGTGTAAACATGATTTTTAAGAAATAGTAATAAAATTTGTTTTGCAAATAATGAAGTTTCCTCTGTTATACATTTTTTATTTTATTTATTTATTTGAAATAAAATATTTACTTTATATTACTAAATTAATTTATTCGCATGAAAAACATTTTTTTAATTATTTTTTATTATATGAATGTGTATTACGATATTTTTTTCTATTTTTAAGTTTAATAGCATTAAACATGAAAAAAGACAATGCGTGCATACATCACTTATTATTTCAATCGTTTTTCAGAATAGCACTTTTATTTTTAAAAAGTATTTACTATATAAAATTATATCTATTCATTCTCTGAATTTTATTTTGTTACAAATATAATTAAAAGTTAGGATATTTTTTGTTTCCTATAAAAGAATGAGATTTTTAGTTTTATATCTTATTACTTAAAATGGAACTCCCAAAGCTGGTTCATCCTTCAACTTGTCTTTTGTGTGGTCCAACAGGTTCAGGCAAGACATTTTTTGTCAAAAAATTAATAGATCATAAAATGTTTAATCCTATGCCGCCAAACGTTATTTACTGTTACGGGAGCTATCAACCACTTTTCCGGTCGATGGAAAATGTTCAATTTGAAGAAGGCTTACCTTCTAACCTGGGCTCTTATCAAAACGTTTTAATAATTATAGACGATTTAATGACAGAATTAAGTAATGATGTACGTTTAAGCAAACTTTTTACAAAAGGAAGCCATCATAGAAATCTTTCAATTATTTTTATAACGCAAAATTTGTTTCATCAAGGTAAAGAAATGCGTAATATTCATTTAAATTCTCATTATATGGTATTATACAAAAACCCTAGAGATAAAAGTCAAATATTGCATTTGGCAAGGCAAATGTTTCCTGGAAAAATTAAAGCTTTTCAGGAAATATTTCTTGATGCTACTTTGCAACCTTTCACTTACTTGTTCATTGATTTAAGACCTGAAACCATTGAAAGACTGCGCCTGCGCACCGGCATATTTCCAGGGGATAAACATTACGTATATGAGCCTAAATGAAGTATATTGTAAAAGAACTGACTTTTTCGCATGACTTGAATAAAGTACTTTTATTGAGCTGCTTTTATTATCCTTTGACAATTTACTACTGTGTTCTGACCAAGGTAGGTGTTTGCTCTGCATATATAAAGAAAGGTGTACAAGAGCAATAATTCATTTCAAAGTAGAATGCTTTACCAGAAGGACGTAGAAAGCTTGAAAATTCTTGGAAAATGTAGAAAAAAGTCAAATTTATTAAAAAAATGTCCAAATACCCTTATTAAATCAATATGTGAATGTGTGTTAAACCTATTGAAAGGGAACCTTCATATCAGTAAAAGGATAAAAAATAAACTAATTCCTTTTAAGAGAACTTTACGAAAACTTGCTGAGAAAAAATTTCACTTTATAAGAAAAGACGATTGTTAATTCAAAAAGGGGAAGGATTTTTATCTTTCATCATTCCAGCTGCACTAAGTGTTTTGTCATCCCTCATTCATGGAATATAGTAAAAAGTTTGCTTTAGTACCTATGGATCGCTTGCAGCAATTTGAGGAGGAACATTTGAGTGAATTAGACACACAAATGAAAAACATTTTGAAAAAAAAGTTAATGATGATGAAAAAGCCAGGTTATACAGTCAAATTTTACAAAAATATGTGTCCTTTCCAAATGTTAATGCAATTAAACCAGAGGAAAAGAAAATCGATCCTGAAAAGAAATTAGGTATAGAAAATGAAATACTGAAATCAGTTCCCACGAAACATACAGATATCGCTACAAAAATTATAGATTTCTTAAAGGATCATGAAATTTCCTGGAATCAAAATAAAGAAATCAGAATGGACAATATTGTTGTTCCAGAATCGAATATTGTTGACCTTATCAATTTTCTGTTGAGAAATAGAGCTAAAAAACCAGTTGCTTTTGATCAATTTAATGAAAAGCTAAAGTTTTATAATTTATCTCAAGATTTAATAAAAAATAAATACTTGACTCATCCGAGAACTATGTATGCAAGGCCAAAGTTAACTAAAAGACGAAGAACATCTTCTAATAAATGGCTGAATTTATGAAAATTAAAATTTTGTACCTTTTTGAGAATACGAATAAAGTATAATTTTTTTCATTTGTTTTATTCTTGCAATATTTTCTATTTATAGTTTTTACACCTTTTTCAAAATATTTTAAAAATTGATAATCATTTATAACATTTTGTAAAAGAAAAAAATACCTTTATGTTTTTCTTTTGAGTTACATGAAATTATGAATAAAATAATTAGACAATTTAAGAAACGAATAATTTTCTCTAAAATACATTTTTTTTATTTTTAAATATACTTAAAAGATACATTATATACTTTACAGAATATGATTTCTTTTACTTTGTTTAGTATTGGGACAATTATAAATAATATTACAATTACATTTTTTGGATACAAGTAATGGAAAAGCTTATACACTCTAACATTTATCACTGATGAGGGTATCCAGCATCTCTACATACAGTTATCACATCTACTGTAAATCCAGAATCTAATTGAATACCTTGTTTTGATTTTTTACTTTTATTACTACCGCTAAAAGTTTTTCAATGGTCAAGGCAGATACAGGCATAAGATTTGTAGATATGGGTTTATCAAGTTGATCCGACTGTATACACATCCTAATCAAATCGGTTGGGTTTAGATTCTCGGTAGATCTTTCAATTAAAAGTTGGAAAATTGTTCTCACTGACTCTGTTGCGCCCAAAAGTGGATTGTTTCGCATATGTTGCGGAAGACGATCGGGATCAATTTCAGCATGAAATGTAATTTCTTCACCGCTGTATTTTTTATTCTTTCTACGTCTTTTTTCAGTTAGAATAATGGCATCTTCCAACTAAAAAATATCATTAAATGTAAAAAAAATAAAATGATTTCTAAAGTAAAATTTTTCCTAAAGAGCAAAATTTACATACGTTTTCAGATGTATCATTTTCATGATGTGATGCGGTTAGTGTGGATGGATCTTGTTTATTCTTCAAAATGGAAACAAAAATGAATGTGTTATGTAAATACGAAATGCACATAAAATGAAAACAAAAATATTTAATAATTGTATACCTCAAATCCTGAGCCTATTTGGTTATATGCTGGCAAGTTATAAAAAAATTGAGAGGCCTCTATAAATCCTTGCGTACATTCACTAATTATCTAATAATTAAAACAACTATAACATAAAAACATTTTCAAAACGTCAAAAATATTAAAAAAAATATTAAAAAATATCTTACGTCGTCTTCTGTTTCAAAAAATTGTTGAGACAATTCCCCTAACAACTAAAAAATTTATTTTATATTATATCTGTATGTGCATTTTAGAAGAAATATTTTAATTTAAAATACATATTTTTTTACAGCATTAAATACTTTTGAAATTAAGCTTACCTTGTCATCTGAATCTGCCATACAAAACTCAGAATCTTCAAAAACTATATCAGAAGAAGAATCCGATTCACGTAAATGGTTGTTTTCCATATTTTTTAATAAAAAATATCCAGATAATTTGTAATAGTAAGTAAGTAATAAAATCTGAAGATATCAAAAACTTCGTTCAAGTAAAGAGAAAATAAACCTTTAAAAAATGTTTATTTTTAATGGATGCAACTGACTTCGGCATTCAGAGTGGCCACTTTTATATATTTCTTACACTGAATAGCCACAACCAGTAGTGAATTGAAACATCAGATTCATTTGCTGCAACACTAAATATTTTAGTTCACCCCTCCTTATTCAGAAACTCAGAATTTCATTGGTAAACTAAGTAAATTTTTAACTATGATTGGTAGATTGGGACAAAAACTGGGATAAAAGAACTTTTCTAGCTTCTGTTCAGTCTTAAGCGGAGACCGCTCACTTTTCAACCCACCGCTACACAAAAGAAAGTTCCCCACCTGGCTATCGATGTCCAAGTGGTCATCCAGATCGAATGACCAACAATAATGTTCTCATGGCGGCAAATGAAAAGAATTCTTTAAATGTGGTAGCAGAATAAAGCTGAGATTTATTGCAACAAATACGTTGCGGTATCATCTTAAATACTAACCTTTCGACAGAAACGTTCTCACCTGGCAGCAACGAATTACCTACAGACAACCGATAGAGAGTCAGATGATTGTAAAATGGATTTTTTTTGGACGACAATACTTACCCTCCTTTCAACTTACCGCTACTCAAAAGAAAGCATTTTTTTTACCTATCTGTGTAAAACTCTAGCTTCGAATGATTAACAATAACTTTTTCATGGCGGCAAATGAAAAGAATTCTTTAAATGTGGTAGCAGAATAAAGCTGAGATTTATTGCAACAGATACGATGCGGTGTCATCTTAAATACTAACTTTTCGACAGAAAGCATTCTCACCTGACCCATCAAATTACCTACAGATAACTGATAAACGGTCAGATATTTGAAAAATAGATTTCTTTTGGTTGCAATGGAACAAAAGGTGAAAGGCATTGCAATACACAATTGATTGAAACATCTAACCACTGCTGGACATTTCTTACAAGTTTTTTTTTCCTATGTTGAATAGAGCCGCAGTTCGGTCCTAAGGCCAATTTCTGAAAAATTGTTTTCCCAAAATAATTTTATTTTCTCATTTAAACACTAGATGGCGCTATAAAACACTCAATTCCGAAACTAACATCTTGATGACACCACATAAAATACCCCCATACTCTTACACGAGGCATGACGTCACAAATCTGCTACCCCCTCCAAAAACCCCCATTGTTGAGTTGTTTCTTCCTTCTGCCTCGTATAAGTCAAGTGACACGCCCCCCTCTCAAAATACCCTCGTACTCTTACACGAGAAAACCGGAAGTCACGTGACCCCCAAGGGGGCGTGGCACTTCCGCCTCTGGTAGTGGGGCTCTTACTACTAATATGCTCATCTGATCAGACTTGAATCGAATATGTGAAGAACATTCTCAGAAAAATCTAAATATATAAAAAAAGTAAAAAATCGAAAAAGCAATCAAGATTTGGTTATTTCGAAATGGAATAATTTAACGTTGGACTAAAAGCTCCTTTTGTAAAATTGGCCATTTGAATTTATGTCTTGATCCATTCCTTGGCTAAGTTCCTTAAAATTTCCTGTTTGTAAGATGAAATCCCCTGAGATTAAATTGCTCTCAGTTGTTTTTACTTTGAGTATTAAACTAAAATATTATTCACACACAGGACGTAATAAACAATAATTTATTCATTCTGTTTTACATTATTCTGCTAAAAATCTTGCAGAGTTATATATTAATAAAAAATAACTGCTTCACACACACCACAATTAAACTCATTATTTTTCAAAATATGTTTTTTTTTCAACGGCGTGCATTTGGGTGATGAACCCTATGCCACAACAAGACCAGAAACTGCTACTCATTTGTCGTTACCCAGCGGGCACCTGTGAACCAAGTCACGGAGGCGAGTAGCGTTACCCGCGCCATACCACCACAAACCCGTTTATTAGGCGGGGCACATTCATACAACATCACAGTAGAAAGGACAGAGAAACACAGAGTGGAAATAACATCCCTGCACGAACCGGGATTCGAACCCGGGACCCACAGCTCAGGAGTCAGGAATGCTAGCCAGTCAGCCAGCAGTCGGAATATTGCAAAAAATAAAAAATAATATTTATTGTATTCACATAAGTAAAGGAGTAATATTCAGTGTTCATGATTAAACTTTTTTATATTTTACTGCCAATGTCTTTCAGATGTGGATCTATAAAAATGGACTTAGTTCCATGTCGAAAAGCAGGCGTTAGTTGAACATCTCGAAAGTACAGTTTCAATTCCTCCACAAATTGCTGAGGTGAACACTCGGGTGCCGTCGGTACAAAAATTTCTCCTGGGAGTCCAAGTGTAGTCGCGTAGACTAAGTCTGCTGTCGTAGCTTTGATGTCCTCTTTAAAAGCAGTTTGAAAACCTAATAAAATAGTAGGTAATGCTACAGACCATTGGTCCGTGTTATATGCTTTTAAAGCCACCTGTGAAATTTCTCTATCATCCCGTTTGCTTGCAGTTTGTAAGGCGATGTCCGAATTCTTTTGATACCTAATAAATGGGGCAGAGACTGGAACAGCTGGCTTTTAAATTGACACCCTTGATTCATTGTGATGTGCTATAGGCAGCCAAATCGTGTAACCCAATGGATATAAAAATCCTTAGCTGCAATCCGAGCACTAATATCTGGAATGGCCACAGCTTTCGGCCAGTGTGTAAATCTATCGATCAGCGTCAGACAGTAGGAGTTGCCCCTAGAAGGAGGTAGAGGACCTACAATATCAAGGTGTACATGATCAAATCTCTTTGTCTGGTTAGGAAAGTAAAGGAAAGTAAACGTGTTTTAGTATGTTTACTGATTTTAGCTTTTTGGCATGGAAAACACTGCCTCGCCCAGGTTATGGAATCTTTATTAATAGATGGCCAAATAAATCTATATTTTACTAATTTTGTTGTGCTGCAAATACTAGGATGAGAAATATTATGCAATAAAGAAAAAAATTGCTTGCAAAATGAAATTGGAATGTAAGGTCGTGCAGTACGTTGACAAATCTCAATATATTTGAGCGTGTTGATCTGTCAATAAAATTTTCGTTGCTAATAGTTTTATGTTGGTGGAGGAAAATGTTAAGTTTTTTAACTATTAAAATGAGTTTAACGATTTTATTGATGCTTAGTATTTCATTATAATTCAACTTAAACATGCTTACAATGCAAATTATAAATTTGCGATTAATGGCAGAGAATTATTAATTGGTCAATTTACTACATACATGTAGTAAATAAATTAAAATTATGTTTGTTTTCTCAAAGGTGAGCTAGAGACCGAATGTTTAACGTTCTAAATAACAACAGGTCGTGGGTTGAAATCCCAACTCAAACTCGAACGTTTGTAGTGATTCGAAATCTACTTTAAACTGTACATCACTTCTAATTTACTAGTACAGTTGATGAAAGAGGAGTATCAAGCACACCAAAGCTAACAGAAACAAAAAGATAATCGACACCAGAGCCTGACTAAGGCAGGGATATACGGGGCAATTGCCCCGCACCCCTACATCAGAGGTACCCCCAAATCAAATAAAAAGTTTGCTTTACATTTCATATTCACTTTCTATTGTTGAGGTAGCATTTAATATTTTTTGTCATTAGCAATTTCAAGCCGCAATTGGAGAAAGATCTTTTCATTAGTAATTGAAATCTCCCATAAGGGTTCTTCAAGGAAAACTGTCTCAATTTTATGTTTAAATCCTAATATAACAAAAAATAATGATAACCATAATGTAATTCATACCACTAAAAATAGAAAGAAATCTATCAATCTATTATAATATAACTTAAGTATGCATTTATATATATTTATGATATACTGATCTACTATTTAATATTGTTTCATAACAATTTACAAAATTACAGTTATATTACTGTACTGTTTATAATCTTTCTCTGTTGCATTTAATTTATAAATATTTTTATTTATTGTTATTATTCATTTATTATTGTTGCGAAGCAGAGGGGGCCCCCAAAGAAGTTTTGCCATGTCCTCAATTAGGCTAAACTGGGACCCGGTCGACACAAGAATTTGCTTGCATATTTTTGTGAATTTTGTTGAAAAAACTGACCAATCAACAGTTTAAAGTAGTTATTTAAATTAAGATACCTATAAACTATGAGCTATTATAGAAGTGATGTCTCAATGTATAGTAGCGTGAATCACACAGATTTTCATCCACTAAAGTTACTTATAAATCGCGATTACAATAATTGACTTCAGAATTAATAAAAAAACAGCAAAGAGTGCAAAATTTAAGCTAATAAAAATTTTAAACTAGAATCGATTCAGTGAAAAAAGGATCATTGAGAAAAAAACAAGTAAAACATTCCTTATTTTGTACAAAATTCAATACTCATGTGGTTATATACTATGAATCTCTCGGCAATTCTGAAACGGAAAATCATCTACATAAATGTTGCAGTCATGGCTGTGGCATTTGAACATCAAAAATATTTTTTTTTAATGTTTGGCGGTGTAATAAAGATAAGCCATGCAACAAAACAAACTAGTATTTGATATTTTTAACATTTGTGAACATAATTTCACATTTCTCATTTAATCGATAATCTCAAAGTTTTAAGAAGAAAATTTTACCATGTTCCTATCACCGAAAAAGTAAATCTATATCACCTCTTATATCAGATCAGCCGTTTATATATATATATATATATATATATATATATATATATATATATATATATATATATATATATATATATATATATATATATATATATATATATATATATATATATATATATATATATATATTTATTTATTTATATACATATACATATATATATATATATATATATATATATATATATAATTAAACATATATGTATATATATATATATCATTATTTGAAAAATGGTTTAGAAGGACCTCAACCTTTTTAGAGAGAGAGAGAGAGAGAAAATCTTAATAGATTTTATAAAAATAATTAACAACAGGATTTTAAATATTAAAAATGAAGCATTTAAAAAATGTTTTATTTAAAATAATCTTCTCAGTTATTTTTCAAAGTATTTTTATTAAAATTTGGAAGGAAAATGATTAATTATTTAAATCATTAAATTTAGTTGAAAATTTTAAGATTATGGAAAAGCTTAAAGGGAAGAGGAGAAATGAAATAGCGGAGCAAACGATATTGAATAGTTTAAATTACATAAAGCTTTCTCATATATTTTTGCTATTAAAACACAAGCACTTTTGCCATACTTTCTTGAAAGGTTTCTTTAAATTTAACGAATTTTAAACATTTCTTATTATTATATGTTACACGACTTATAAGCAGAAAAACCGTTTCTGTATTTATAAAAATTAGAAACTATATAATAGAAAGGTTGCAGTTAGAACGTTTCCAAGAGAGGGTTTTTATATTCCGTACCTCTTCCCATGATTACTTGCGAAAATGATCACGTGCCTCCATGGCCATCTCCGTAACTGCACTTTGGTGATGCTATAAGAAATCTCATCGCTTAATGTATAGGTATGAGTAACTATTCTGCAGCACTAAACGTCTCTTTCATGACTAAAATTGACCGGAAATCAATTGGTGGACTTAAGAGGTCACCTTGTATACAGTAGTTGCAGCTTTTCTCGTGGTCATATAAATTGAACTGTATATATTCATTTTATAAAAATAATTTAGTATATACTGTTTTAAGCCATAATAATTATGAACTTATAGTATTTTTCTTAAAAATGTTTTCGGGTTACTATCTTTATAAAAATCTATTATTCGTTTTTTAGTGATAAATATCAAATTGGTTTTCACTGATTTCTGAATATAACGGCTTAGTTTAGTGCTGTAAGCATTTTTTTCTGTAAAATGTTCCATAAAATGATTTAAAAAAACTTGAAATAATTAATGGTTGGGCAATTTCTTTTTCACCATCAATAAAATTTGATCGATCACGCAATTAAATACTTTATAGTCTTGCTTCCAATTCAACAGTTTGTGGGTTCAATTCCCACCTCAGGAATGACTGTTTGTAGAGACTCAGCATTTAGTTTCTACTATAAATTTAATAGAATTCTGGTTGCAAAAAATGACAATAAACTATTATATAATGATTATAAAAAAAATAATAATCAATTTGCGTGAAATTGTATGCTGACATTTATATCAATTCCATTTCTAAATGTAGTATAAAATCTAATTTCAGCTCTAAAAATAATGAATTGATCTTCAAGGACTTTAAATTTTGTTAAAAATCCTTAAAGTATTAGTTAATATTAATTAATGAGATGAGTTCCCAGTATTAAGGTTTGAAATGACAATGTAGCATTCATAAAAATTTTATCATTTGAACTACTTAATAAAAAATATAAAAAGAATTAAAAGATTTTTTTTAAGATTCGAAGAAAACTTTGAAAAACAAAATTCTCTCGTTTTGGATACTTTTTATTTTTTTATAAAATAAACTACGTTTTTCTTAGTTAAAACAATGCAATGCGAAGTTATTAAGAACTATCACAGAAGTGTTCTCAAAAGCTACTGAAAAAATCTTTTGACTTTCATAGCATTCGAATGCCATTTTAATGAGTTTTCTTTTGTCTCGTCATTCCGAATTCATTCATTAGAAGATAATGAGATATATTCTGAATTTTAGAGTATAAATATTCCTTTAATGAGACGAGAGATTTAATGGCTGGTTATTCCCGATGTCTGGAAAAATCAAAAAGAGACAGGATTTCCGTTACTGCAATTATTAATGAGCTTAGTCATTCTTTAAACTTCTTAAAATATATTTGCCCATGTAATTCTACTTATGGAAGTCATGAATTATAGACTTTATTTTAAAAATACTGGGAATATTTTATTTTATTTAATGCATATTTTTAGATGCAGCAATAAAACTTGAGAAAAAGCGAGATTATACACCACTGATATATAAAAACAAGTTATTTGAATAATTTTTGTATTCCAAATAATTCTTTTCTGATTGCAAGTAATCTATATGTTATTATGATAATTAATATTTAGATTATTTGTTCAATACCAGAAAGAGATATGTATTTTAGATCGTTCTATTTTTATGCATTGAACCCTTTTCTTGCATGAATATGAATTTTTTCCAAATAATAATGTATTTTTATTTTTGATTTAATTAAAATATTTTTGTTGTTAGGTATGAAAATTAACTAAAGCTATATTTTAACTTGGTTTTAAGGAGTTTAAGATAAGCTATTAAAAATACGGATTCGAAATCAGTTCTAATTTATACTTAAAAATTAGAGATTAAATTATAATGCTGTGGTATTTCTGATTATATTACGGTTTTGTATTAAGGAGAGAATGATTAGAAGTTTTCGTGGTTTTCTCTCTTTCAGCACAAGAATATAGCTCGCAAACCGAAAAAATTTTCATCTGGAATGAAATGATATCTGAAGACTCAGTAGTATAACTTATCGAAATCAAAGAATGATTTCCTTTAAGATTAAATTTATAAACTTGTGTGTGATTCTGGAACTACGTATCTATCAAAAAAGATAACTACGTACTTCAGTGAAGACATATTTTTGTTGTGTTCAATTATTAGCTGAATGCTGTTGTAAGGCATTGAACATATATCGCATATTTTGATTTATTTAGTAGAAATTCAATTATTCGAATCAATTGAAATCGACCCCATTTAAATAATGAAACATTCAGATACTTGGACATTTTTGAAAAATATGTCTAATTCAATTAACATGTTGACCAAATATCAAATGATTAAATTTATAGACTTCTGTGAAGTTTGGTTCCTGCCAAAATCAGTAGCCAGAGTAGACGCCATTGTTGGAGATCACCGCTGCCACACGCTTCGGCATTGAGTCAGAGACTTCGGATGTGTTCTTGCGGTACAGAAGACCAAGTAGCTTCCACACGTTGCCAAAGTTGATCTGGTGTGGCAGCTAAGTAATATGGCTCAATCGTTGAGCAACCATGGACCACATGTTTTCTATCGGCGAAAGATCCGGAGAGCAAGCCGTCCAGGAAAGCAATTCAATCTGGTGATTGACGAAGAGCCTTTGGACAATGAGTACCCTGTGTGGTCGCGCATTATCCTGTTGAAATATCGCTGTGGGCAAGTCCTGGAAGGACAACTGGCTCCAACACCATGGAGATGTAGCGTTGGCTGATTAAAGTACCGGAAATACCGCCCCATAATACCCAGTGCAGGACCAGAGTAGCGGTGCATAATTCAGCTGTTCAATATCCTCTTTCCATGGTGTCTCCTGACTCAAATGCAACAATCGAGGTGTTGCAGATAAAAGCGTGAAACGTCAGTAAAGACAATTTCCTTCCTTTCTACCGTCTACACTCTTCATTCATCGCAGCATTGCAGGCGGAGATATCTGTGGTTCTGCGTCAAGGGTAGACGAAGCAAATGGACGTCTTGCGGACAGACCACTCTGCTGTAAACGGCGTCGAATGGTACGCGCAGACACTGGACGATGCGTTACAGACTGGATGTGCTGTGCTATGCTTCCAGATGTGGCTGAGCTAACCGTCACTGCCATGCGCACAATTTGTCTGTTATCACGTGAAGTGGTGCACTGAGGTGGATGCGATCAAATACGCGTCGGTCCGTCGTACCCTCCTGCATCCAACGATCACATTGTTTGGTTTCTTCCAACACGACTACCGATTTCCCTGAAAGATAATCCACAATCTCGGTAGCCCATTATCCGAGATCAAGTATCGAAATCGGATACTTGATGAAAAAATTATCGCTATTTTCTATATAGGAGGCATAATTAATAGTTTTTTAAACCACAAGAAAAACACAACAATCGAACTTGAGATTGTCGAAATCTCCAAGCCTTAAATAGCGCTATGAAGTGGCACAACATGTGCATCTGCGCTGAAATTCTAATCATTTGCATATCTCACCTCCGCTAATGCATGTTGTAAATTTCCTGTTATTTGCCTGCCTGCTTCAGAGTTTTTCATTTACGGTGGCTAACAGTGTTGTAAGCTCTCTGTTTGATAAGGTGCATTCATATATAGTGTCATATTGTAGGGAAGAAAAATTGAAATATTCTCAAGCACTCACCCAGGCAAACGTGAATTCAGATTTTTTTATTTTTTTCTTTTGTGATATCTAAATATTTTTCACTAGAAACCTATAAATACGATAACATTTTTATTTAAGTAGAAAAATGTTGAAGTTTCTTAAGACTTTTGGAATTTATTGCGATATATATAATCCTTTATTTAATATTGTTTGTAATTTTATATAAATTTAAACAATATTTCATCATTTTTTATTTATTAAGTTCTTTTTCTCTTGCCCATAGATGTGATTTTATAAATTTTTTTCAGCTATACTTTTCAATTTCGTATTATAATATATGTTATCAATTTAAAATAGGCAATTTTTTTAAAACCTGGGTTTTGATAGATTTTAAATCAATTCGTTTTTATTCGTATATAAGTTTAAAATATATGCTTAAATAATGTATTCTTATATAAAGCATTTATTTAAGATATTCCATTACCCACACGCTACTATTGACTTTATAAACATGCCGATTTTTTTATTAAACGTAATCAATGACATTAACGCTAATATTTTTATGTAATAAAAATTTTCATATAAAACATACAAATAAGTAGTAGATTTTCGCATGTGTGGAATCTGAAAAACATTCAAGATTCATAATCTTGATTTTTATCAAATTTTAATTTATTAATATTCATTTAAAAAATTGCTTATATAAGAAATTTTTAAATATAATTGCAGTAAAATCAGCAATATAAAATTCTGAGTTATAAAATGATATCTAACATTACAACTACTATTTCAATAACTTCACAATTTGTTGTAATAAATTAAGGAATATTAATATAATTTAACCCCAATGCAAAATCTTAAAAAATTTTCGCGTCATATATTACTTGAAAATAAATATATGAAAAGAATTTTTCAATAATCAGTGTCTACATTTTATATTAAATTTTTGAAATCAAGTCCCGTTTTTAGAAAATTAAACTGTTGTTGTATTATGACCGAATACCAGGATTTCTAACTTTTGTCATAAAAAGGTGCTGAAGTGACTGGCACATTATACAACGCGACAACCTCAATGTGTGCCAGTGTAGTCTCGAAAGTGGATCATCGTAATTTAGAAACACGGACTAAGCAAAAGACCCACAGATTTAGTCTGCCACCCCGCGGTATCATTTCACATGGAGGACATTGCGACTATGACATATTTAGCGTGCCGCAGTCGCCATTAGCGAAGACGACAGATTTTCGATAGAGTTGGGATTCAAACTCACTTCCTTCTGATAGCGAGAACAAACGCCCAGACAAACCAGGTCACCGTGGTCCAAGGAAATGAAACTAATCGAAGAATAAAATACTCAGTGCAAACTACAAATTGATTTTCTATCCAAAACTAAAATGTTTATTTATTCAAATAAATTAGTTTAATTATATTTATAGTCAATTTAAAATTTAATTTGTGTTTTATTTTAATAAATATGTGTAGTATGAATGAAAAATATGTTCTTATAGTTGTTTTCCTATGACACTTGGACAAGCCAAGCTCGCTTTTGCCTTTGGCAATGCGAATTAAGTCAATAGGGAGCGTCTTTCGTTTGGATCAGAGAACCTCGAAGGTGAAAGTACAGTTTTGCTCTTTTTAAGGTGCCTCGTCATTTTGAACCACGGTCAGGTGACGAGGCCACACCTGAGCTGGCACCCTCCTCTCCACATCCACGCCACACCAGTGGAAGGACTTTGAACGTCACAGATTAATGTTGACACGTCCCCAACCCACAGAGCTCCAGCAACCCAGTGAAGGAGAGTGCAACGTGGTTACCCTTCCAACCACTGCCCGCGGCAAATGATGCTTCACTTTGCTGAGCTTACGGGAAGCGGCGTGAAGCTACTGAACCACTGGAGCTCTCTTATAGTTGTATTTCATTTGATATAATTTTACTTTAAATAATCTGACTATTAACAATAGTGAATGTTTTTTATTGTTTATTTTTAAAGCTTACAAAATATTCAAAATATATATATGAGAATTGTCGACTTTGAAAATATCTTAAGTTATATAAGGGCAGAGAAATTCAGAATTCTCATTCTACCTTTATTATTACAATTAAATATAATATATTGAATTGGAAAATAATCTAAGCCAGACACATAAAAAACAAATATTAAATTTATCATATTTCAGTTATTTTTATTCAGGAAAAGGAGTTACAAGTTTTGTTCAAACTAGACATCATTCTAAATGTGCTCTAAATATATATCCGAGGTGTTTAATTGCACTATTAATTTTAAAAATACTCTTGCAAAACTTTCAAATGATTTTCTTGCAAGTCTAAAAATGTTTTTTTTAAATATTATTTGTAGAAGTGCTTAAACATATTCGAAGCATTTCATATGGTCATTTTCCATAGTTTCATCACGCCATTAAATGTTTTTAAGAAATAGAGAAATAAGAGTAAGGTATTACTCTGCATGACGCAAATATTTTAAAATGAAGATAAAAAACGTTTGATAAAAGATGACATTAAATAAGCCATAAAAATAAATCAGAATCATTTTCCTTATTTTTTTATTTTTTAAATGGCAAAAGAAATGATGTTTACAACTTAAAGTAAGCGACATTGGAAAAATCGTATTAAAATATTTTTCTTTCAATTTAAATTATTTTACATTTAATAAATTTAGAAAATGTGATTCTCAAATTTGATTTTCTTGTCTTGTTTTAATGTTGTTTTAAAAGTATCGTGAGATTTATTTTGAAATCGTGAGATTTAATAATTAATTTTTTAGAATTATGCTTTTGGAATAAGCTTTAGCTTAAAGTTCTCTGCATAAAGATAGATTAACAAATATTATTTAAATTTCAATAAATTTTTATTCAAAATTTGAAATTAATTGCATATAAAAGCAAATTTATGCATGTCTTTTGTAATACAGTTTATGTCTATACCTATGTTGTTTTATAACTGCTTTCGAGGAAACTGCAATTTTTCTTTTTAATAATAAAGAGTTGGGTAGTTTAAGCTAACTTCCACGCTATTCCAATTTCCTTTTGTCTTCAGTTCTGTTATTCTAATGTATCGATTATACGGGTATCGTATACTATAAAGTACCATGATACATGGAGAAAGCACTTCTTCCATGGAAAAAAACACTTCTTGAATGGGGGAAGCACTCCCATGGAAAAAGCACTTCTTCCATGAAAAAAGCAGTTCTTCCATGGAAAAAGCACTTCTTCCATGAAAAAAAAAACACTTCTTCCATCAGAAAAGCACCTCTTCCATGAAAAAAAAAAAAAAAAAAAAAAAACACTTCTTCCATGAGAAAAGCACTTCTTCCATGAAAAAAAGCACTTTTCTTGAGCAATAGTAAAATATTTCTTATAAAATATTTTCATCCTATTTAGTTGTTTCCTCTAAAATATTTTATTCGAGAGTTTAAAAAATTTATAAAAATAATAAAGTTATATAAAGTCTTAGACACATGAATGAAATATATTTGTCAATAATAATCTTCTACATCAGAAAATTGTCACACACTCTAATGAGCAACTGGAAGGAAATCAGGAATCATGAAAACTTGGTTTCATACGTTGACCTGGAAACAATTTGCTAAGGAAGTAAACAAAATAAATTTGAGAGCAAGCACAGAACGTTACTCACACATCCTATTAATTACTGATAGAAAATAATGACCGAGAAAATTAAATTAAAGGATAATTTGCTTGCAGTGTTTTTTTTTTTTTCAAATTATATTCAAATATCTCTTTTTAAACATTTATGTTTCTGTTGCAGTTCTAATTTCAGCTTTATGTGAAGTGAAATTCCTTGTTCAGGCAAAGCGACTGCAAAAGGAAAACTGCAAGGATTAATTGCATATATTTAAGCGAGAAAAATTATACTCGAATGATGAATGAAAGTAAGTCAAAAAAAGAATCAATATGTGCTATTATATCACAGTTATGCAAGTAAAATCTTTATTCCATTTCCTCTCCCCCAATTTTTGCTCGTTTTTGAAGCGAAAACAGCTGTACGGAAAGGAACGGATAAATCGTAACATCATTTTCATATTTTTATCACGACGTTTGCATTAATTTTAAATATCAATAACCGATGATTTTCGCTCATTGTAAAGTTGCTTACACCGTGATTCACAATATCGCGAAACTTTACTTGCCTAAGAGCAGAAGCCCGCTGTTTTTTCTCCCTTTTAAAATCACCATCCTAGCTTACCCATGAAGATATTGAAAAGATGCATCGCATCTAATATGCCTTCTTCTGTTGTTGTTGTCTTGTGCCTGTTAGGCTGGCAATATGGGGTGCGCTGATCCACTTTTCCAACTGAACTGTAATTTGGTGTGGAGTACGACTATCTCAGTACACACATGCCATTGGTACACGTTTATAGGGTACACAAGCATTCACAACCCATTCATACAAAGACAGGATAGACAGAGAAAGTACATGCATGCCCGAACTGGGATTCGAACCCAGTACCTCCCTATCCGCAGTCAGGCACTCTCATCACTAGACAGGTTGGGTGATACCCCTTCTTCTACATTCTCAACTTAATTTTCTTAAAGAAAAATTAATAACATTTTTATTTATTTATTTATTTTTTCAATTTTGGAAAAAGTACAGTTTTTACTTACTGCAACGAACATGTTTGCGATTTTTCAAAGATGCCGCCTTTCGGAATTGATTTTAATTCGGATGAAAAGAGTTCTGTCTTCAATAGTTAATATATTAGCAACAACCTGAACAAAAGAGGATTTTCAAGTGCTTCGTACTTCTTTCAATTTGTTTTTAATGACTCTGACTATGAGACCTCATTTTATGGTACAAAGCAACGTTTCTGACAAAGTTAAGAAAATTTCAAATACCTACCAAAATAAATATTCTTTTTTCAAATTGAAATATATATTTTTCAAATCGCTGTTTTTCATTGAAAGCAAGGTAGACATTTACTACAAAAAATTAATGTATGCTATTTAAAGGGTTATGTATTATTTTACCTTGGGGGAGCATGTAACCACTAAAGTAATGCAGTCTCAGGTAGTAGATAAGGGAATGGATTATCTCTTTTGGATTATCCTTTGAAGAAGATAAATGAAATACGTTCCGCTGACAGACAGGCAGAAGCCCAACCTTCTCGGAGGACCTGGTAACATTCTTTTCCATGAGTAATGCAGTATTGTCTAATTTTAATATCCCGAGGTAACCTTCGATTTTTCCAACAACCTGACCCCCACTGATGCAGATACAATAGCCAGCCTAAGACTTCTTCATGCTTCTTCTCAAAAGTACTTCTCTCCACTCTAAACTGTAACCGCGCTACCTCCACAATCATAGCCAGAGTGAGGATTAAATAATTCAAGGGAATGAAAATATTCTCAGATGGCCATCGAAGCTACTGAAGCTGTCCTCCCTGCAAGAGCACTGATCTATTTCTCGGCCATATCTTTGGTTGCCTTGCCTTTTCAGGTTCCATTTCAATTCACCGCATCAACTCCTTTATTCCTCAGAAGTTGTATATGTGTCCACTTGTGTATCAATTTCATTCCATAGCACTACTTGACTGGATAAGACAACAACAACAATAAGTTGTTTTTCGGTACTTTCATTGTAATTCAAATAATTACTACTCATTAGAGTAATCAGAAATTAACGATGTCAACAAGCTGCTAATTAATGGAATTGTTTCGATCATATACCATTGTAGCTTCTCCCTAATTTTACTGGCACATCTCACTGTATTGCCATTTTCATTCAAAACACACATGAAATACACGATAGTATTTCCATGATAAATGGAACAAATTATACTTATGAGATCCGCAGTTAGAATTATTATTACAGTAATTTAAACATTGTCACCACATTTTAGTTATCAAATGGAAGGTTCGTTACGATTTTGAAAAATATTTACGGAAAGCACCCAGAGGCAGGGTAAGAAGAATCGCAAAATTTTTTAACAGCATCGCTACCTGGATTAGTCATTTACATTTAAATCTGACCTCCAGAATTTTAAACTTGAGATCTATCAGCAGTAAAAATATGATACAAATTTGATATTATATGGCAGACTAAATGCGCAAAATCAGTTTTAAATATTTTACAAACCTTCCTATGGTTCTGTTCATAGATTGTGGGTTATATAATGTACTGCAAAAGAGAAAGATCAAGTAAATCTTGATTTTTCTCTTTCCCAGCACATTATATAACCCACATAGTGGTAATGCCGTTCTTTTCTGAGTTAAAGTTTTCGGTTAGATCTCAGTGACTTTCGAACGATAGGAAGTAGAAGTTGTACTTCTACTTTTATGTACATGTTTATTAGGATGAGAATTTACTTCCTATCGTTTGAATTTACTTCTACTTCCTATACTTCGAAAGTGAACTGGGATGAAGAATGAAGCACTGTTTGAAAGTGAAAGAGAAAGATCAAGTAAATCTTGATCTTTCTCTTTTGCAGTACATTATATAACCCACATAGTGGTAATGCCATTCTTTTCTGAGTTAAAGTTTTCGGTTAGATCTCAATCACTTTCGAACGATAGAAAATAGAAGTTGTACTTCTACTTTTATGTACATGTTTATTAGGATGAGAATTTACTTCGTTCGAATTTACTTCTACTTCCTATCGTTCGAAAGTGACTGAGATCTAACTGAGATCTTTAACTCAGAAAAGCATGTCATTACCACTAGACTATATAGAAATAGTGTTGTTGTTGTTGCTTATCCCCGACTGGCGTGACAGTACCATCACACCAGCCCCATGAATCCAAAATTAGTCTCTCAAGCACCACTTCCGGTCTCAACTCCATGTCCTCTCTCTCACACCTAATGCACTGAAATAGTGGGGTGTAAGAGCAGCTTCTGTTGGTACAGAGTACCTGGAGTACCCAAGGGTAGAAGTCTGACTTTGCTCCGTTGCCCCAGGCTTTAGCTGGACATAGTGGAGTGGCCTTCACGCCTTGGGTGACCCTACCAGGAGATTACTCTCCCGACGTACTTCACCCACTCCGCCCCGGAACATCCCCTTATCGGCAATTAGTGCACATTATGAGGCAGCCTGCGGGACTTGAGGGAGTAGAAATAGTTATTATGTAAAACAAGAGTTTAAAGTTCAGTGAATGCCTCGCCTAACAATTGCCATCATCTTGGCTCAGCGGTCGAAATTCTGTCATCACAAGTAGACAATTGGTGGTTCAGTACGTGGCTTTCAAATTACTGGCAATAAATTTTGGGGTGTACATCGGGTTCCTCACTCTTTTGAGATGCACACCATTGACTACTAGCGATGCGACTATCTTTCCCATAGACATTCAAAACAATTCACAGTCAAATATTTTCAACTTCGTTGTACAGATTTTACTTTTAAAATAGTTTCATGGAATCATAGAAAAATCCCTCAGATCAACTTCATTTAAGGCAACAGAAAAAATAAAAACACTTCCATTTTTTATACTACACACAATTATAGACAGTATATATACAATGCATGCAATTTTTCCATTAAAAATATAATATCCCTATCGGTTTTCTAAATTCTATCTATGTTATAAAAATTTGAGTGCAAATTGGAAATCTGGAATAACATTCATGGTTCTGTTATAAAAATTAATTGCTGGATTATTTTTCGTAATATTCCTTCAAAAAGTGTGTATAGAAAGGAAAATAAAAATAAAACAGAATGTGCAAAAAAAGATTAACATTTATAAATATTTTTTACACTTCTTTATTGCTGCTGTCGCCATCTATTGATCATTTTATGTAATAATTGTAATTTATTTTCTATCATAAGCAATGATATTTTGTTTAGCATGTGGAAGGGGGAACAGTGAATATTTTTTTAATAAACGCACTAATTTTATATAAATTGCTTGCAAAATTAAAACAATTTTTACAAAACAAAAATTAATAATAAATAACACCATTTAAAGTAGATTGTTTTATTACTGAAGCTATTCTAGAAATTTTAAATAAATAGGTAAAATAATTAAAAAAACAGCTTTTACTTATCATATAGGCAACTCTAAAATGTGTTCTCTTTCAAAAACGAAAAAAAAAGCATTTAATAGAATCTTAATAGGAAACTCAAACATTCTTCTTACACCACATTAAATGCAAGTCTTATCAAAAACTTTGAATTTTATCATAACAAACAGGGCATCGTAAAAATTATTAGTTTAAATGAGAAATATTAGCCTTTTGTTTTCAGTTTAAACGAAAAATATTCGTGAAAATTCAACTATTGTTAATTTGGAACTACAGTAAACAACTGTAATTAAGTTACATTTCATATGAATACCCTTTCCTTAATTTTAATATACAAATATTTTATTTTGAATTTTAAATTAAGCTATGTGACGCATTCTTTTTACATTACTGAATTAAATTTATATAATTCAAATTTATCAATTATTATAATCAGATGACATATTAATTTCTTTAAAAATTCTTGTAATGTGAAAAAGTTGTCTTATCACTCCCTGAAAATGAAATACTGGGAGTGAAGAATGAAAGTTTAAATATATATATATATATATATATATATATATATATATATATATATATATATATATATATATATATATATATATATATATATATATATATATATATATATATATATATATATATATATATATATATATATATATATATAGAAACTGAAAAAATGTTCTCAGGTTCATAAAAAAAATACTTGCAACGAAAAAACTGAATTATAAGTATTTTAAGAAAAGCTGGTCAAAACAGAAATACTGCTGCGTTTACATTAAATTTATATTATTCAATATATATTAATTTTGAGATTTATCATCGGACACTATTATTTCAGAAAGCAACTCCATACGATGGAACTTTTTTCAACCGGATTATAGTTGTAAAAACATCATATAAGAGCGAGAAAACGGACTTGTCCTTATTAGATTGAGTTTTTGATCCGATTGACTTAGAATCTTTATACCAAAGAATTACACCTTATGTCCAAAAGGGGGCTTTTTTGACTTTATAAAGAAAGTGCAATAAATGGAGCTAGGTTATTTTGGATTCGGAACGAGGTACAAAATGCTTTTAATAAAGCTTTCTTGATTTTCAAATCCTATGAAGAAGATTTATAGTAAAAGAAAGCCAAACACTCTAGAAGTAAATGAGGACCTTGCGCAAATTTCTTCTTTTTTTTAACTGTGTATATGATACTAACTTTCTAATAAGAGATACACCATAAACTTAATATACTGTAAATTTCTAAATTTCGTAACATATTTTAGTAAAACACACACATATGTATATATACTTATGTTTTATACATGTGTGTATATACATATACACACATATGTGTGTATATACATATACACACATATGTATATATTTTAATAAAGCACACTCATAAACATGTGTGTTTGTTTGTTCGTTCTAAATAATTGAAATGATATAAAACTACTTTATTCAGTTAATATTCAGTGTTTCCCACTTGAAAATGCACCGTTAAAAATAGTAATCGTAGATTATCGATGATATAGACACAGATACAAGTACAATTAGTAAAAAAATCGATCGAATTTCTTAAAATCTGTGAAATTAAGTATCTCGCATTTAAAGTTAGAAAAAAATGTTTGAAGAAGATATATGTGAAAAACTTATTCCAGTTAAACCCGAATTTCAAATTAATATGGCAGATGTTTATTTCAGTGATAAGATATTCTCTTTCAATTATTATTTTTTCTTTATTGTTTATCAATTAATTTCTCAATTACGGAAACAGTTCTTCGCAAATAAGGCAAAAGTTAATATTCAAAGGATTTGCGATTTATAGATAGACGTGGTAGTCATACTGCACCAACAAGTTGTTGATAACTCTAATATTTGTGATTTCAGAATCATATCTGTAAAGATCTGACTGTAAGAAGCATTGAAACAGTGCAGCTGCATTCCTTAAAATATATACATATGTGTGTATGTGTATATACACACATGTATAAAACATATGTATATATACATATGTGTGTGTTTTACTAAAATATGTTACGAAATTTAGAAATTTACAGTATATTAAATTTATGGTGTATCTCTTATTAGAAAGAATACCTTAACTCTCTTTATTTCTTTTTCTAAACTAAAACAATAAGATAAATGAAAAATATCAGTAAAAAGCACAAAAGTTAATTAAATATTCCTACACATATAGGTATATTTTAAACTATTTTTATTTTCTAAGCACTTTCACATAGGTTTTTTTAAAAATTTAAAATGACATTTAATATGATAAAAAATTAACATACAATGATCGAGATCTTATTCAATTTCATAACTGTAGCATCTAGCATTATAATTTTTGTAACTCTTACTTTATTTAAAATAAAAATGTTTCAACATTCTTTAAATTTTTTTACTTAATGTCATCTACCTTAGCTTATTGAATGGGGTGCAGCTTTCCTCTTCATTATCATATTCATTTAAATCATAATCATTATAATTATAAAATTTTTATTTCTCTAAAATGAAATAATGAGATCAATTATTAAAGCAATAAATTTCTTCTATAAGTATAATTTATATGCATGTAAAATAAACATTTAGTTCTGAGTTAAGTTTCCTAAATTTCAATTAAATATATAAAAATCTTACGCTTTTCACATGGAAAAAAATTATCATCATTTTTAATATAATTTAAGAAAGAAAAAGTAAACACTCTAGTTTTGAATTTTAGACGTTTTTCTTCCAGAATAATTTTAAAAAACTATAAAAGAAATTATTGTCAATTGACCAAATGAAAATATAGTATACAAAATAAAAATTCATTATCTTTAACCAAAATAAAATTAAAATAATTGCGTATTTTTATTTAATTTTCGTAAGTTGAGAAGTTTATAATTTTTTTATAAATATAAGTTATGTTAATTTTTACGATAATAGTGCATTCGAAGGGAAATTTTTTGGATTCAAGCAAATAAATTCAGTAATCATTTAAATCAACACATTAAAAATTACCAAAGATATCAAGAAAGGCAATCAGAAGAACTGTAAGAAAATGTATTGATATTATTTACAAATACATGCAGAATTATTTGTTTCCGCTTATATTATTATATAAATTTAAAATATTTACATAATAAAATGCTCTAAAACTGTGCGTTAAAATAATAATTAAATATGACGCACAGTTTCTTAATATTTTCAAATAAAATATATATAAATATACATTGAATCGTCGTAATTATCAAATATAAGAAATAATTTCCCAAAGCTTATTATTTGTTTCTTTAGGTGGATTTTGTTACAATTTTTTTTACCGATTTTCTTCAAATAAAGAATAAAAGTTATTATTCGAATGATATAATAACAATGAATATTAATTTTCGATAATCATAGTTCACCACCAATCCACGTTTCTTGATTAACATAAATTTATTTGAACATATTCCCTAAAATAATGAGCGAATTTAAGTATCGAAATCTCCAGTTTTGAAATTAGCATTTAATTGGATTAAAAAATCATATACATTTTTTTCTATAAAATTAACAATTTGTAGTTAGATGAAAATGCAATAAGTAAACCATTAATATTTCCTTAGTTCCAAAAGCGATAAAGTATACAATAATATTAAACCTGTAGGAAAGGAACTTCTTAAAATAATATATGTTAATAGTTTAGATATAAATAAATATAAACATACACACACATTGTATTGCAGAAAAGCCCCAGACTGTATCTTAGGCTTAATGGTTTTGGAATACTTGCCCATCACCAAGTGCCTCGTCATTTTGAACAATGTAGAGATAATGAGGTGTCACCTAAGCTGTCACCCTTTTCTCGACACCCACGCCACACCAGCGGAAGAACTTTGGACGTTACATATTAACGTGGACACGTCCCCAATCCAAGGAGCTCGCTCCAGCAACCCAATGAGGGTCACCTTCCCGATCATCGTCCACCAAAAATGATTCTACACTTTTCTGATATTTGATCTAAGCGACAAATGACGTGAAACCACCCATCCACCCAACCACACCCCCCACACACAATTATTAGTATCTTTATATTTATTAATGAGCAATGAGGTGAGTATTTCCATGTTTTTTATTTGTATTAAACAGAAAAAGTTTTTAATTAATAATTTTAATTAATTTATAAATAATTTAAACTACTAATAATTATGAGATATGTTAATATTTTTGGGGTGTATATAATTATTTGCTGTGTGTGTGTGAATGTTCAAAATAAACACAACTTGCTAATTCCAGATCTTTTTTTCGTTATACAATATTTTCAGAATTTTAATTCATTTTAATTTACATAGAACAAAATAATAATTTAGGTCAATAATATGCGAAAATTTGAAAAATGTCAACAAATTGCAAGTTAAAATTTTGACTTTAAACGATATTCATTTCTCAAAAAAGTCCTTGGTTTTAAGCAAAAATTTAAAGTTTTTTTGTAAAGTTATTTTGTTAAATCCCTGCCTAGAATCTGATAAAATAACAATGGAAAAAATTAATTTCTAAAAAAATCCATTGCTCTAATAAGAATTTAAAGTTTTTTTTGCAATGTTGTTTTATTAGATCCACGAATAGAACATAATAGAATAACTATGGAAGAGATTAATTTCTCAAAACGTCCATGACTCTAAGCAAAAATTTATGTATTTTTCCCATGGCCAATTAATTGGATCCATGCATAGAATGAAGTAAAGTAACCATGGAAGAGATTAATCTATCAAATAAGTCTATGGTTGTAAGCAAATATTTATATATATTTTCGTATGCATAATTTATTAGATCCATGCATAGAATCTAATAACGTAACCATGGAAAAGATTAATTTCTCAAATAAATCCATGGTTCTAAACAAAAATTTAAATGTGTATTTTTTTGCATGATTGTTTAATTAGATCCATGCATATCTGATAAAGTAACCATGGAAGAGATTAAATTCTCAAAAAATCTTCGGCTATAAGTAGAATTTAAAAATATTTTGCATGGCTAATTTATTAGATTCATGCATAGAATCTAATAAAATAAACATGGAAAAGATTAGTTTCTTAAAAAAAGTCCATGGTTCTAAATAAGAGTTTAAAGGTTCTTGTGAAAATTGAACGTTCCTTGGTATTATATCACATCCAGCCTTTCTTTCCTCCACCTCCTTTGCAATGAAGGCTGAGCTGGCAGCCGAATGGTTAGCGCTCTTGCCTTCGGTTCAACAGTTCGCGGGTTCGAATCCCACCTTGAGCATGGATGTTTGTAGTAGCTCGTAATCCACTTTAAACAGTATATCCTGGTCTAATTAGCCCTCGTGTGCAAAAAATGACCTTTGAGCGACAAACAAACCAAACCTTTGCAATGAAGAGAAAGGAGAATAGCGTTGAAAAGGAAATATAACTTTGAGGGAGATAGCTGTGTATGTGCTGAGTGGACATCTCTCTATAACTACAATAATCTGGTTAAGCTTCTTAAGCTATCTTTTTAGTACGTATAATGTTGCTGAAGATTTCGCTATCTCATCTATTTATATCATATCTATTATCGCTATCAGTAATTATTTAGGATTCACCTTTTGAATAAGTATTTTGATATCGGAATGTCAGTCTGGAAATTATGTTAAATAAATGTTTTGGACTTTATTTTTTTTAGCCAGCTTTGCATGTAAATCGTGAATGGTACAGATACTAGGCTTATGAGAATATATCTATTGACTTTTCAAGACATACTTGATTTCGAGTATTTCTTTTGCTTTGTGATACTTAAAAAATAAATGAAAATTGGTATTTTAATTATTGTCTGTAATTATTATACCAAAACTTTCACTGATGCCCTTGCCGAATCTATTACTATTCTTAAGGAGAAAAAGGAAATGTACTTTTGGAACTTGCATGCAACTCCTTGCAAAATTTTTCTCAGTAGCTAATTATCGAAATATTGGCAATTCCTACCTCTTAGTTCCATTCAACTCCATTCATTCAATTCAATATTATTCCATTCAATATCAAATTCATTCCATTCAATGTTATTCCATTCAATATCAAATTCATTCCATTCAATATTATTCCATTCAATTCCCCTCATTCAATTCAATGTCATTTCATTGAATATCAAATTCATTCCATTCAATATTATTGGGTCACCGTGAGCTCTGTTTTTTTAATCTCATCGAAAATCAATTTATAATACTTAGGAAAACATCAAGTTTTAGGAATAATTCATGGGCTTTGGAACTTCCTCAATATTTGTTATGCCATATACTCTAACTTTTCAATGTTTTACGTACCATTTCCTTGAAACACTTACTAAAGATATTTTCTAATTTAAAATCGCTTGTAGAACAGGTCTTCTAGCACAAATAACGTGCATAGACACTGCTTCTCTTTAAGTTACTTTTAAGAAAACTTGTAAAATCACATAAATTTCTATTTCATTCTATGACAGAGTGCTAAAAATGCAATATTAAACAGTTAGAAGAAATACAACAAACTGGTAAAAATCATCAATTTGGAAAATTTACTTTAGAAAAACCAAGGCTACCATAGATTAAGTTTAATTTATATATTTAATAACTCCTTTAGCTACAGCTTTAAAGGTGCAAACAAATTAAGGAAACAATTCAATAAATTGATGAGTAGTATGTTTATCCGCAGTTTTTTTAATGTACGTTTAAACGCGGTTAACAAAGTAAGTAAGTGTATGTAATAACGATTAAAACACTATTCAGATATCCACCTACATTCGAGACAAATTTTCCTTAAAAGTTAATTTCCATTTCCTTTTATCTTGGTTTTAGATAAATTATAATGTGAAAACATTAAAGTAGAAAAAATTTTATAATTACATATAAACTACTTTTTGCGAAATTGGTTATTTTCTGATAATTTTTAACGAAATTTTAACAAAACCGCTAACAGAAAAGTTCAATGCATCAGTTTTAATTTAAATTGAGCATAAGGTTTATGGAGCAATGTTCTTTGAAATGTAGTAATATCCAAGAAAAATATTTAGCCATAAAAATGTGATTAAAATATACAGCAAAATGAATCTTTTACGAAATGTTATTGAACATTCCTTTTAAAAATAGCTGTAAATTAAAAAGTTTTTCATGTATAATTAAAAGTTTTACTTTATAAAATATATAATAACTTGCGAACGATGTGATAGTGACAATCTTGCCAATTCTTTCCGAAAGTACAAGCCGAATAACGTCCTTATATTTATGGGCTATTAATCTATATTATAAAGAACATGTAAATTAAAAAAAAATTGTAAAGAAAAATAAATAAAATACCATTTTTCGTTACCGCTTCCAGTTTAAAAATGTAATTTCCTGTTTCGTTTTGGAAAAACTGCGACTCATTTTAAAATTTCTGTAACTTAATTTCTGCTTGATATACAATAAAAAATTGTTTTGGGAATCGGGAAGTGTTCTAAATATTAAATTCATAAATGAAAAAAAAATTGACACATATAGTCGGAAATCAACTCTAATAACGTAAGCGGATATTTTAGACTTTATATAATATTTTATGACAGTTATCGAAACAGAAATTTGTTATCTTGACCATTTTGAACTAGATCACTCCAGCAAAAAGACAAAGTACTAAAAATGATTAAGAAGTATTGCCTTTCCTGACGTTAAATGTGACGTTTTCAGAGAATGAAAATCAATCAAATCAGATGACTTGTTTAGCAAGTGGGATTCTCCAACACTAGCTCAATAGGTGTTACAATATTTAATATAGTCAATGGTCGATATTGCCTCAATATTTGTCAATCTAGTCAAATATTGCCTGAATATTTAATTTTGATTTTAGTGTATCAGTCAGAAAAAATTTCAAGGGGCTGTAGTAACCGTTAATTATTCTTACAAACGAAGGGAATTTAATAAAAAAAGTGTTTAAAATAACAATAATCATTTTGGCTCTAGCAGCTGTTCTGGACGGACGCACTTTTGCTCTGTTCTGATCTTGATGACTCACCACATTGACGCTATGGATAGCGTAGCCTTGCCCTTGATGAGCCAAGGTATTCCCAAGAACTTTCTTAAACTCTAATCTATTTTTTGCAATATACTTCAAATTTGTTACTCTTATGATCTTAAATTTCCCCTCTACACAATCCATCCATCTCAACCTGGGCCTGCCCCCTTTTTCAGTTCGCAAAGGTTTAATATTGAAAATTTTAAATATTACTGACGCAAGCCAAGACTTCTTCAGTTCGAACAAATAGAAATTTTTATTGCTCCTAACTGTTCTTGATCTTGACTTTTACTATCAACCGGACTTATTATGGAAGATAAAGATTAGGAAGAACGTATTCGGAGTATGAGTACTCTGGAGTTCGTGAAACATATCAGAGGACAGCTCACCGCTGATCCCAAACATGGCTTTCCACAGGACGCTATTGATGAAATTGATGAGCAAATCGCTTTGAGAGAAGCTTATGACCAAGCTAACGCCTTCAGAGAAACTAAAAAGACAACTAGTGCAGGTAACTATAGCCTTGATTCTGGTATGACCACCCCTATACTACTCCCCTTTCTGATAAGAAAATGATAGTTGATAATAACGAAACAAAAATGGCTAATGTTGCCGTAGCTAAGAAAAATAAAAAGAAATCAAATAAAATAACAAAAAAAAAAAGAATAATGGAAGGTGAGGGTGCTTTTGTTTTCCCTAGAAAAACAGCGAAAGCTACGATTGAGAGCGTCAAGACGGCTCCCATAGCTCTACCTCCAACACTTTTCATGGGCTCCATCCATTGGAGGAGGACCCTGAGAACATGAACGAGCAGTCTGCCACTGTTGCTCCTGTTAAAATACCTCCAATAATTGTTCGCTATGGCGAAAGCCACTGTAACTTTATGGAGAAACTAAAAAATGTATTGAAAAAAGATATTGAGGCCAAAAACTCTGGCGAAAATCTCAAATTAATACCCAAAAGCCCTGACCAACACAAGGAAATTACGAGGTTCTTGGAACTCATCAGTATGAGTACATACTGTTAAGAGGCAAAAAATGAAAAACCTAAAAAATTCGTTGTTAGAAATCTACCCATGTCAACTAAATGTGAAGAAATCGTATATGATTTGGACAAATTAGGATACAAAATTAGTCGGATGACGAGCAGGCGAACCAATATGCCCCTCCCCTATTTCTCGTCCAATCATATGAAAGTATTGATCTTAAAAAATTTATAGTATAGAGACTTTGTGCCACATTTCAGGCATTAAAATAGAGCGCTACAGAGGACCAGAAACAATATTAAAATGCTTTAATTGTCAAAGGTTCCATCATTCAAGCCAAGTATGTCATATGGCACCTCGTAGTGTCAAATGTGCTAATAAGCACAATACCAGAGAATGCCCTAAAAAAAAGCAGAGAAACCTGTGTGCTGTAATTGCCAGGATAATCACCCTGCCAGTTTTAGGGGATGCCCAAAATCCCCAAAAATCAAACAAGCGCAAAAAAATAAAATCAAACTTTGTTAGGGAGGAAATCTCCTATGCTCAAGTGGCAGCTGGCCGTTCAGAACTCCCTCCCCCCTAGAGTGGCACCTGAAACAGTCATACCCCCCAAAGAACAAAATGCTTCAAATAATGAAGCAAATAAAAGTGAGTTAGGTGAACTTTTCACCCTACTAAAAGAAATCAGAGAAGTCTTCTCTGGGATCAATATATCTGAAGCCATACGGCGCATCCGAAATTGCAATAGCAGAGAGGACAAGATGTTTCTCATCTTGGAAATGTTCGAAGGAACTCAAAAATAAAACATAATGAGTGTCAAACAACGGTGGGAAAAACATCAAATTCTAGAATACTATCAAAATCCTCCTCACCAAACATGCACGAGCATAAACTTTTAATGTATAACTAACACACTGTGTATAGAACTAACCAATAACTACTAACAAGAAATAATAAAATGAAAAAAATTATAAAAAAATAAATAAAGAGTAGGAGATTAACCTTGTACATATATATTTTTCATTTATTAACAAATGTATCATCGTCAAATATGACAATTGTACAAACATGTAAATTTTATTATGACTAACAAATTAGCACTTACATTTTTTCTTTCTATATGTCTCAGTAACAAACTTGCACATGCTCATGCATGTACTATAATCTCAATATTTCTAACTTCTCTAATTCTAAAATTTTGTATACCAATTATTTAATTGAGTCAATAACTAAAATTTATCCTAATGATAATTAATTTTAATAAATGATTTCTTAAATTTAATTGTAACTATGTAAAAATACTTGAAAATTTGTCGTACAACAAATAAGCCCCTCCCCCTCAATGTACTGAAATACTTTAAGCCAATCAGAATCAACAATAATTCCAGCATACTCCTGATAGTAAAGAGGGCAGAGGATCGACGATCCAGGGACCTCTACAACCACCAGCCGGCAACCATTCCAAAATAACAATAAATTACTTTGACTTATGTGAGTGATTCCAAAATATCCCTAATGTATCATAGTTATTTAGACTTCAAAAAAAGAAATTTTTTTATGCAATAATGAGGATCTTCGAATAACATGCAGTTTTGTGAAGTATTTTTTTAACAGTGGGGTGTGGGTGACTAGCCTTTCGCCACAACAAAGCCAGAAACTGCTGCTCATTTTTGGTGGGCACCTGTGAATGAAGTCACTATGCAAGCAACATTATTGTAACCACGTCAGCCCCCCCCCACAAACCTGTTTACAGAGGGTATCACATTCCTCCACCATCTCAGAAGAAAAGACAAGGAAACAGAGAGAGAAAGAAAGGATCCCTAACTGGGATTCGAACCCGTGGCAAACAGCTAAGAAGCAAAGAATATTAACCAATCAACCAATGGCTGGCCCTTCAGTGAAACGTTACATTCTATTTTTAAATTAAAAAAATAAAAAACAAAAACTTGCATGTAAAAACGAGCAGTTTAAAATAATAAGCAATTAGAAAAATAGTAGATTTCATACTAAATAACATTAAGGCAATTTTATAAAATGATGTTTATCAAAATTGCATTGAAAACAATTATAAAAACATTGTATATGTACTGCTATTAATTTGCAAAATAAAGGCCTTTTGTGTGATGATCTCGTAAGTACATCATATAACATAAGATAGTTATTTTTATGTAAAAGAAAATGAACCAGGAAACCCCTTTTGTATTTAATATTTTAGTTCTAATGAATAACACAATTTTTAAGTGAATATTTAATAAATAAAAAATATTTGCCAAAATTTGCGATGCAATTTATAAGCATTATAACTTTTATCAATTGCATCGCATTGCCAATAAGAGAAACTTCGAAATTCACATATTCTTAAACCTTCATTTTTGTTTAACATAGCAATTTCGATGAAATGTTCTAATTTAAAATAGTTAAATAACAATTTCTTGAATAAAAAATCACAACTTTAAATTACTGAAAAGATAATTTTGAATTCAATCAAAAACATTTTTCAAGTAAGATAGAATTTGTGAGTTTGGCACAAAAATTAAATTTTATAGATTTAGGCCTAAAAAATGCAACTAAGCAGAATCATTTTACTGAATAAAAAATAGATTGATCGCATTGATTGAATGAATGGGAATTTGACTGTAAGCTTTTCTTAAATCAATTTTAAAATATTTAATTGTAGGAATTGTAAATTCTTAGCATACGCACAAGAAAACTTAATTAAATTGCATCTATCAGTTATTTTAACCTGATAAGATCTGTATGATAGAGCTATACCTTTAGACGGTTATAAATACCAATGTGATTAAAAAATAATATTTTGAAGTGAAGTCACAATTTTGGAAACAAGAATAAATAATAAAAACTGCAATACTATATAATAATAAATAACACAGCAACTTAAGAAGTATAATGAAGAACAGCCGAAAAAAGGAGAAGTCCTTAAAGTTACCTTACAATTCCACTTAAAAATGAAGCCGAGATAAAGGTACTACCTTGAATTTATTTTATAACAAAAATACCTTCCAAAATGAAGCCTAATAACAGTTTACATTTTCAAATGATATCGTTATACAATTGCCTGTATCAAAAAAATGGAACAATGTTTCTTCCTTATTGTAGAGATTTTGGTCATTTTTTTTCTTTAAAATATATATTAATGTTACATTAAATGTGATCTGGAGAAAATATTTACTTTATTGGTTTTTAAAAACTGTACGATATCTTTACTAGGATATATGTTATATATATATATATACATATATATATATATATATATATATATATATATATATACATTCATACATATATATATACATATATATACATACATATATATATATATATATATATATATATATATATATATATATATATATATATATATATATATATATATATATATATATATATACATATATATAATATATATATATATATATATATATATATATATATATATATATATATATATATATATATATATATATATATATATATATATATATATATATATATATAATTTTCTTGCAAATTTTGGCATCCCATAAACGATTTTATTTCCTCAAAAATATATCATTATTTATTGTTTTTTAGCTATTATTTTGCTGAAATTCAATATGCAATAATATTTTCCTTAAAATTACATAATTAGAAGCATTCTATTTTTAATGATAACGTTTCTGTCATTATGGTGGATTTTATCGTAATATTGACCTTATATTATTATATTTGTTAATGATTACAATGAATTTAATTCAGTTCCTCGATTTACATTATTTTCATGAAATAGTAGATTTACATTATTTTCATGAATTGGTAGGTTTACATTTTCATGAAGTAGTATATTTACATTATTCTCATAAAATAGTAGAACTATGTTATTTTTATGGAATGATAGATTTAAACTATTAATTCATGAATTGGTAGGTTTACATTATTTTCATGAAATAGCATATTTACATTATTCTCATAAAAAAGTAGAATTACGTTATTTTTATGGATTTACACTATAATTTTTTATAAATTGGTAGATTTACCTTATTTTCATGAAATAGTATATTTACATTATTCTCATAAAATAGTAGAATTACATTATTTTTATGGAATGATAGATTTACAGTATTTTCACGAAATGATATAGTTACATTATTTTAATAAAATAGTAGATTTACGTCATTTTCATGAAATATATGGTAAATTTATATTATTTTCAAGAAATGACAGGTGTATATTATTTTAATAAGACAGTAGATTTACGTTATTTTTTTATGAAATATGGTATATTATTTTCATAAAATGAGAGACACATTGTTTTCATGAAATGTTAGATTTTAATTATCTTTATGAAATGGCAAATATATATTAGTTTCATGAAATTGTAGATTTACATTATTTTTCCCTAATGGCAGGACCACAACGTTTTAGATATGAAATCCAAGTTCGATTGCCATTACTGTCGATGAATGCAACAGTAACGAAGAATTGTACAACTAAGCTGCACAACAAAAAGTTGTGTAACTTCAGAGTTGTCCGAGTTTCCAACATCGCGACAGGTGAGTGCATGTCTTAACTGTTGACGAAATGTTTTCCTGGAAGGGAAAGACGCGAAGAATGTCCAAATAACATAGAAACAGACTCTGCACTCAGTTTGTATACGATGTGATGTAAAAAATTTTCTGAAAATTGGAGAAATAATTAAATTAAAAATCTCTATCTATACAAGCATTCTGATGGTCATTAATTTTTATGTTCCCATAATGATAGAGTCCATTTTATTATAATAATCGCTATGAAATAGCAAAATTCGACCTAGACTTCATCTGAATGCTTGATTCTTATCCAAAGCTATTTATTTGATGCTCCACGATATAACTACACAGCATTGTTGTCAGCTGAATGAATTACTAAACTTTTTCTTATCATTTTGTGGTAATGGAAAGAAGTAAAAGACTTACAATTTTAAAGATTGTTTAAATTTGTAAGTGGATGTTTGGAAAATATGTTGTTAGTGTCAGCAATGAACGATTTTGTAATATAAATCATTTTTATTTTGAAAACATTATGATATACAATTTTTATATCTTATTTTCTCCTTTAATTTATATATATTTAAATTGAAGAGTTATATCAAACAATAAAATTTTTTTACAGAACAATACACTAGTAAAATGAAATACTTACCGAAAAAAATATTTTTATTCCCTTATTCTTCTTTTTACTTTTAGAAAACGAGTACGAAATCTTTTGTGACTGATTGAAAAGTACCTTTCAAATGATTTATTACTTTCTTTTGTGCATCCACAAAATTTATCATAAGCCGTATTTGGAAAGAGTTATATGAAAAATACAAATATGCTTAGTTCCACAGTATTTTTTTATATCTTAAAAGCAAATTTTTAAAAATTGGAGCCACTTTATAAGAGTAAAATAAATGCACTTATATAAAAGTGATTTAGCTAATAAAAATTTCAATCTGTTTTTTTTAATATTTGTTTTTATTGAATTAGTTTCTTAAATAATCAGGATTTATTTTGCAAGCAAATACATGCCTCAAAAATCTGGGTTATTTTAGCATGCAAGTTGATTTTTGAAGTGTAACAGGAAATACTTTGTCTTGTTACTGAACTAAGCAATCTCTAATCTAAGTGAAAGACAATCACGTTGACCAATCTTATAAATATTTATTCATCTCGATTAAAATTTAATCATAAATATATATTGCATATTATAGACAAATAACAATTTATATATTTATGTCTTCAAGAGGAATTTTAATAGGTTATATTTTGGAGGATAAAATTCTAAAAATACGATAACTTATACTCGTCAGATATAGTTTGTTGACTGGGTTTTAAGGCGCAAGATAAAATAATGGACATGCTGCAATTGCCAAAGAGACAATTTGTGCACAAAATTTGAAGAATTATAACATTAAACATATATATATATATATATATATATATATATATATATATATATATATATATATATATATATATATATATATATATATATATATATATATATATATATATATATATATATTAATATATATATGCTTAATGGTGTGTTCAAAAAGTTCCGTGATTGGCCTCATAATTAAAAAACCTCGCCGGTTAGGATCTTGCATTCACGCAGACGCAGTGAGAGAAATGTCTTCTAGAGCCATCTAACGGCCATTTTACGACAGATAAGAGGGAAGCGCACGCTATGAGCAGTTTAACACAGTCAGTGTGACATGGAGCAACGCATAAACATAAAGTTTTGCTTCAAGATAGGCAAAACGGAGACGGAGATGCATGACATGTTAGTGAAAGCTTAGGGTCAGGAAGCCGTGAGTAAAAAGTGTTTTTATGAGTGGTTTAAACTCTTTACAGTCGGAAAGGAGGATTTCAAAGATGAGCCGCGGTCGGGGCGCCCTACATCCAGCACAACTCCAGACAATGTGGAACGAGTTCGACGGATGCTTGCGGCAGATCGACGACTATCTTTAAGAATGATAGCTGGAGAATTGCAGATAAGCTTAAAAAGTGTGAGCACCATTATGCACAAACACTTGCATAAACGTAAGATATGTGCCCGGTTTGTACCGCACTCGCTGTCAGACGAGCAAAAGCGATACCGGATGGAAACCTCTGGATATTTTATCGACATGTGTGACCGGAATCAGCAATTCTTGGAAACAATGATTACAGGGGATGAGTCGTGGTGCTATCAATACGATCCGGAGACCATGTGGCAATCCATGGCATGGTGTTCTACTTCGTCACCCCCTCCCAAAAAATGTTGTTTGACAAAATCCAGGATCAAGATGTTGTTGATCGTCTTTTTCAACAGTAAGGGTTTGATCCATCGTGAATTTGTACCCGCGGGTACAACCATCAATGCGAAATACTATGAGGGGTTTTTGAAACGGCTGCTGGTACGCATATGCCGGATTCAGCCTCAGTACCGGAATGGACAGTGGAATCTGCTCCATGACAACGCCCGGTCGTACACTGCGATCCGTGTAACCCAATTCCTCGACAGGCACCAGGACCCAGTTATGAATCACCCTCCATATTCTCCAGATCTGGCTGTCACGGACTTCTTCCTGCATCCCTGCCTCAAAGGAGTTCTGAAAGGCCAACACTTTTCAAACATTACTGAGATCCAACAACGTGGGACTACGGTGCTTCGATCCACACCGAAAGAATCGTTTGCAGACAGTTTCCAACAATTGTACAACCGATGTCAAAAGTTTGTTGTTGCTAGTGGCGAATACTTTGAAGGCCAGTAAAGCTATTTTGTTTGCTTGTAGATGCTATTTTGCTTGTGTATATATATATATATATATATATATATATATTAAACTCCACTAAGAAATCGGAAACTATGAAGCAAGGGAGTATACCAAGTATGAATGAGTATCTAAAAATGATTAATAGCCTAATAAGCCATTAAAAACCACTGATAGAGGTCTTTCTGATTCTTAGTTTTATACATCGCTTATGTTTCCAATATTCTCTTTTCCTACTGATGCATTCAATAAATTATCTCTTCTGAATAATTATTCTTTTCATCATGATGAAGGCAGCACTGTCTTGTATGGCATCCATTGAGGAACAACTATCCCGAAAGGATAACTGATTCTGTGGAGAGAAAGGATTAACGTTGAAGAGAATTGCAGTGATTCCATTATGAATGAAAACACAATTGTCTTATCTGGCATCCATTGAAGAGCAACTATCCGGAAATGATCAGTGATTTTGTACAGAGAAAGGATTAATGTAGAAGAGAATTGCAGTTATTCCATTATGAATGAAAACGCGACTGTCTTGTATGGCGTCCATTGAGGAGCGACTATCCGGAAATGATCATTGATTCTGTACAGACAAAGTTTTTCGTTAAACCCATTCATTTTAAAGATATTTTTCCACAGACTAAAAATTTGAAAATTTTTTATGGTATACAGTTGCTTCTATGCCGATAATATATAATTATATTGGTAATTTCGACCAGAAAATTACTTTATATGTGACCTTTGAATTCCCTAAAAATAATTTTATCACCAGAAATTAGATTTAAAAAATAATTATGTAAAAAATTAATTTAAGTATTAAAATTAGAGGATTACAATTGCTGATTAATAATCAACCTCATGCCTTAGCTATAACTCGAAATTAAAGGTTGCGCGTTAAGAAGCATTTTGTAATACCGAAACATACTAATGGACTCTTGCCTAGTTATTGCTTATTGAAATACAATACAAATTTGAAAAATGATGGCTGATTCGATGGCACTGTGTGATTAACTTGCTGAATGTTCTTGCAATATTTTGTGAAATAAACTGTACATAGACAAATAAGAATATGTTTGTGGTATTAATTGATATATTTCTCTAAGAAGAATTGATATCTTTGCAACAAAGAAGAGCCAAACTATACCTGTCGCAAATAGTATATATATATATATATATATATATATATATATATATATATATATATATATATATATATATATATAATATATATATATATATATAATATATATATATATATATATATATATATATATATATATATATATATATATATATATATATATATATATATATATATATATATATATATATATATATATATATATATATATATATATATATATATATATATATATATATATATAAATATATATATATATATAATCTTGGCCTGAATTATGATAGAGAAATTAACTCAGTGAGTCTTTTTTGTGTAAAGAACTTTGATTAAGGTTACTGCTTTGAAAAGTTTTCTTTTTAAAAATTGCATAACAAAAAACTTAAAAATAATTTCTCTAAATTTAAATTTGCACTGTTGTAAGTAAATACAATAATATATAAAGAACTTACACTAAACTTGTTTAGTGAAAATTACATTGTAACTGAAATTTTGCAATCATTGGGAACATGCACCTTTTTTCAATAATCCATAATATGATAAAAATCTTTGATTATTTTCAGTTATTGATTGTCACATAAATTTTTAAAGCAATGAAAATTCTATAAACTTTTTATTCCAATTATTGTATTACAGATTATTCTTTTTTTCAAGATAATATTTAAAAAATGCGAATGATTTCCCAAGCAAATGCATGTGTACTAATGTTTCAGTGGAATATTTTCACAGTATATTCGTAGCTAATTAATTATCAATCAATTCAAAATCAAAAGAAAAAAATCAGTTTGTTCCTTGTTAAATTTGAAAAGCATTTATATTTACTTTCAAGGTACTGATTGTGAAAAATGCTACTCATTTCTTAAATAACCTTTAACAAATACTACTTTTTTTAAATCCTAATGACAGTTTTAATTTTTCAGAAGAATACTTTTGTCATATTTGAAACAAAAATTCTGTTGTTGCTGCTAATCCCAAATGGTCCAATTCCAATGCTAGACCAGCTCAACAAGTCCATAAACAGCTAGGAAATCCTAAAACATAAGGGGCTTTGGAAAATCCTCTTCCAAGCCCAAATTCAATTGTTGTAACTCTTTATCATGGCAAAAATTATAAAATAGGGCAATGCTAGTAAAAATAAAACTATGGTCACTATATTTTTATGCCCATGCAAAAATAGCAGGGTTGAGAGTTATTTCCGGAAATGTTTGACACTATGAATGACAACCAAAGATTGTTGTAAAGCTATTTAATCTTGCTCAGTGTCATTGTCTTCCGGGAGAACCTTTCTTAGACAATGTGCCTTACCCATATGACGGAATTAAAAAATCTTGTGTAAATCCACATCCATCAAAAACTTGTGCAATCCACATGCACATTTGCAGAAAATAATTTAATATTCTTCAGATGTGCATGTGGTTAACAAAAGCGCAATACTAATTTCTAGTTGTTCAGTGATTGCTAGAAACGAAATTGGGAAATTTTTTTACTTTAATATTTTCAAAACTGCAGAAATATGTTGGTTTTGAGGTCTATTTCTGAACGTGATAAAAATGTAGAATACTTGAGATCTCAATATGCATAAAATAATCCTTTTTCTATGAGAAAATTTAGAATTTTCAATAAAAAATAAAAAAAATACCATAAAAATTAATTTTTTTGAAACCAAATATAAAATTTGAGTATATTTTTCTCTTAAAATAATTAAAACTGTTGCGGATAAAATTAATATAAATATTTTTAAAGATTATTTTTAAAAGTAAAAGATAAATTTGTACTATGAAAATTTTAAAGTCAGACTCTAAAATAAATGAAGAGGGAAACATTAAAATATTTATAAATTAAAAAATAAGCACTTAATTTTAATTTTAGTTCAATGAACCAAAACATTTTTTTATTAAACAAGATTTTAGACAAAATTGATGAAAAATTCAGACAAATAGCTTATAACGATATAATATTAAATGGCTTTGCTTAGATTAATAATATATTTCACTAATTCAAAATTATTTTCTGAGGAAAAGCATAAAATGTTGCAAAGTCTTATTCCTCGCAAAAGTTTTCTTTTCCTATTTACAATAATTTAAGCTTTTCTATTTTTTTAGCAAAATTGCAAAAAATTTTTAAAATTTTTTCAAATAGAATTTTAACTTCTTATAGAATCATTTTAATATCTTTTTTGACAATACAAAGGCTTTGCAAAATTTTTTATATTTATTTTCAATAAATATTTTTTAACTACTGAAAAAATCCCATATTTCAATAGAAGTAGTTACAATCTTCGTCAACAGATAGCACCACCATCACTTTGCACTACTATTTCGTAAAAATTCCGATAACTGTTAAGAATTAAATTTATTTTCTATAAAATTTTGAGGACAATGGTGAAGAAAGCACATAATTATCCCTGACTGAATGGTTATTTCATTATATTTATGATATATAGTTGTAATTTTATAATAGTTATGTATAAAATTAATAATTATCTCATTTAACTGTCGATGAATTAGTTTAAAAAGATTTAATAAAGAACAATTTAAGTTATTTAATTTACATATAATATAACAGGGTAAGAAGTTTTTACTGTAGTATAAAATAATTAAGGATTTTTCTGTTTTTTATAGAGAGAGAAAATAACGTTGTTACTTATAAAAAACAAAAACACTAAAGAAATGCAACCCTACAAATTTCTTAAAAGAAATTTTATTTATTGGCTATTTAAAGTACTAAATCATATTTAATGGTTGATAAAGAACACATAATAATATAATCTATGAAATTAAAAATCTAAAATCTAAATAATGTAATCCAAAATATTTTTAATATATTCAAAATTTTATAAATTACATTGCAATAGAAATTTATTTAGAAATAAAATATTTAAATTTGCAAAAAAAAAAAAAAAAGAAAAAAAGAAAAAAATCTGGCCAGTTTTAAGTAAAATATTTATTGGTCAATCATTTATCAATTAAATATTTCTTGAATTTTCAAACAAATTAAAAGATAAGCCAAACAGAAATTCCCTTAAAAATTGTACCATCATCATTTTTTGTCATAATTATTTAATTTTTGTCATAAGAATTTATTATCAAGGACATTTTAGCGCGTAAAAAATAAAAAATAAATGAGCAATTGTACCTTTATAGTTGCTTTTCAAGTTTAACATCAAATTAATAAATAAAGATAAATATACTTTTATATTGAAATAAACATCCTTTACTTATATATATCTAATATTATCATCGAAAATTATAATCGAAGTTAGATAAAAATGAAAAACCAATATATAGTTAGTTAACAAAGGATTAATTTTCGACGATTATCATCAAGATTTTATCCCCTGAAAGTTCTTACTAACAATGTTCTTTTTTCCCCGCTGGATAGCGCTGCCTTCGCAATCGAAAGAATTTTACACCCTTTAAAACCAAAATAAAATCGGTGTTTTAATGGGAGCTCTCTAATTTCATTGTCTCTGAATTCATGTATATAAAAAAAGCTTTTATAAATAAGAAGTAAGATTTTAATAAATTAGTATTATTTACAACGATATATAATTTTTTGCATCAAATAAATATGATTGATTAAATGTACTTTATTAAAAAAATTGTGTAATTAACCAAAATATGTTTATAGTCAACGAAATTGCGAAAAGTAAAGATCAGGTAATAATTGAAAGATTAAGAATTTATTACAGTTAATAAAATATTTCAGTAATACCAGGTTATTTTCTGGAGAAGTGTATACATTAAAAAACCACTTTTATTACAAAAGTTTGCTTTTTCTTTTTAGAATAATTTTGAACTCTTCTAATCTTAAAATTTATTTTTAAAAAAAATCAGCATTCTTTTTAATTAATGTTTTTGGTTCTTTTCAAATAACCATTTCTTTTTATAGCACAAGGTCCTTATAAATTTTACACAGCGCTTATATTTTCTATTATATTTATTAATCAATGTTCATAATAATTTATTAGGTAATCATCATGAGTTCTCGAATAGAAATAGTTGTCTTTAATATCACTAGATAGCGCCACTACCGTATTAAAATGATTCGCTCCCACACAACTGTAGGGGAAAATGTTTTTTCATTTGCAGGTTGAGAGGGGGGAAAGGTCCTAGTGACTATAGAAATTTTTACTCGATTTTATCAGATGATTTATTCGAAAGAATTTTAGTACTGTATTTTTTATGTTGTGCATGTTAAAAAAGGAAATATAAAATCATGCTTTTGTAAGCATACCTCTTCAATTATAATATATGTTAATGTGTAAGTATATATCTTTTAATTATGATATATTCTCCCCATTTTCAGGACTTAATATTATTTGTATTTTAGACTGATTTCCATTGTGTATTTAAAAAAAAATCAATGAATTAATACTGAATTAACTAAAATTGTATATAAATATTCAGTTTCAAATTTCCTCATTATTTCTTAATATTCATTTATAATTAATTTTCGAATGTGACTACACACTTTTTCGTTTCAGAGTGTTTACAATGCTTTCGGAGGTATTGAACATATTTACACCTTCTTACCTCAAATTGTTGCTTCTATTCGTGGACAGCTGGAAATATAAGCTATTAAAATTTTAATAGCTAAGACCTTAGTTTTTGCAATTTCTATCTTTTAACTAAGCTGTAAAAGTTTCTGGGCCACAAATGGCTTGGAAGTGATAAAGTATTAAAGACTACAGTAGCCAAAAAGAATGTAACATAATGGGCATTTTGAAGCTGTTTCCCGGATGAGAAAAATGCCCAAATGTTGGAGATGATTTCGTAGAGAATTAGCATTTTTTAAAGTAGGTCACAGACTTGTTTTTTACTGATAAGTACTAACTTTTTTTTTTTATAAAAATGCTCATTAATTTCTGATCGACTCTCGTATGTGAAATCCCCACTCAACATTTAAAAATTTAATTTTATGAAAACAGCCTAGTGCTATTACACATTAAAACTAAGAAGTATTTACATCTTTTATCAAAATGATACATTTTGATTCATAATGTAGGAGGATTAAAATTTGTTTTTTTACGCCATGTTAAAATGTGATTATCGTAAATTTTGTTACACTTAGTATAGACAGCTATCAACGCTTTTTATTGACTTAGAGATATGACATTAGTCTAATTTAATAAAAAGTTATATCCTACTACTTTTTAAGAAAATACACAATAGATGTTAATTTTTGTTTTGATTAATAAGGAATTTGTGTCTGATAAGGAATTTGGTAGATTTTTTCCCTATATTTTCCCCGTGAAGAAGCTAAATAGGCTTTTTTTTATTTAGAAGAATTATTTACGAATGCCTATTGGTTTTGAGATTAAAAGAAACGATCCGTGATTTTATCATAGATTACTTTTTGAAGAATTTTCACAATTAGAGAGTTTATTCAGAAAAACCTCATGTTGGCTTAACATGAACAACCTCACATATCGGCATTTATTGTTACTTAGTTAAAAACAAGCTTTCTTTAAGTTTTTATTATTTTTTTATAGAAAGTCTGTTTTTAACGAAATGAGGTAATTGTTTAAATTCAATGATAGTTTTATTTTTATGTCACCTATTGAAGGGGCATTTTAAAAAACAATATTATTTTAAACAGAACTTAGCTTTAAGCAATTGTTCTTGGAAGAAAGAATAAATTACTCTTATTTTATAAAACTGAATTTAAAATGAAATTTTATTAGGACAAATTAAACAGAAACATCCTTTTTGAGTTTTTTAAAAGAAAAAAGCGGATCAAAAAAAAAAGATAAATTAGACACATCCTATGAAATAAATTATATTTTATCCTACGCAAATGCAAATTACACTTTATTTCCTTTTAAAAGAAATTTAAACAAAGAAAGTCATTTGATAGCAAACTACATAAATTACTATTCCAATTAAATTTGAAAGAAAAAGTGATCTTTCATGTAATTTCATTAAAATTTAAAACGATATGAAAGCTCTGATATATTAATTGTTTTATCAGATCACACAAACATTTATAATAACTATTGCTATTATAAATTTCAAGGCATATTCAATGTTTTAGTTAAGCAATTTTCCAATATATATATATATATATATATATATATATATATATATATATATATATATATATATATATATATATATATATATATATCATTTAAGAAAAAAATCAGACTTTTTAAATATTAAATGCCTTGATTTTTCATATTATTTCTTAAAAGTGAATTTACATTCCTCTTTCTAAGCACTAGAATATTAAATAAAAGATAGTTTAAAAAGTAGTTTTCTCACTCGCATTTTATAGATTAATTTATAACGATCTGGGTTTCCGTCGGATTTGAAAGAAAAAAATGAATATATTAAGATTTTTTTGCTTGAATAAATATTACGTTTTCAAATATCTTGACTAAAAACATTCATTTTAAAACGTTAAACAAATACAATACTAAATAATACTAAAAATAGATTATTATTATTATTTTTTTTGCTATTTTCGTACTTACGAAAATATTTAGACATTTATTAATATTTTTTCATTTTTATTTTAATCTACATAATATATATATCTTTCTATTTTTATATAAATTACCTTAACACATTTTGCTCTTTAAGAAATTGTAAAAGTGTTAAATAACATAATTGTTCAATACATTTTAAAAAAATTAAATGGAATTTGTAGAAAATATATTAATCGGAAGGTAATAATTAGTTTGTATATTGTATGTATTTAAAATTGCTACATGTTATTAGTGTTTAACAATTTCTTTAAGAAAAATTTCATAAAAGAGAATAGGTTATTAATTCTATTAAATTACATTGACAGTTGTTAAATAATCTACACGTACTCTTATTTAACAGTTATTATAGTCGTTTGTGTAGATTATAATTGTATATACATTTCTTAGTGCTGAGTGTAGGCTCAGTTACATTAAAAATTAAAAACATATGCTTTAGGACCTTTTTTCTAGATTATTGGCTATATACATACATAGTAAGAGAGGAAGCCTTGAAAATGTATCTCAGGGGAAGAAACCTTGAAAATATATCCCAAAGGAAGAAACCTTGAAAACTCACCAATAACTAAATGGATGAATGATCAAGAAGAAACTCATATTTCTTTATTTTTCATTGGTTAAGACCTTACCTGACAATTTCCTTCTGAAGAAAGATGTTTTCCTACGAGGCTGGAAGAGAAAAATTTAAATTTTGAAATTAATCTTGATTTTGAATTATTGTAGTTACCGGCAAGCAGTTTTTTCCGAGGTACCTGGAGCACGGTTTTTCAACCCTCGTCTGAGGCGTTGGATGGAGAAATGGCTATAAGTAGTTAAAAAAAGCCGATTCTAATACAGTGGTGGTAAGTGGTGGCGTAGAGTTGTTTCCTCCTGCTGCTAACTGTTTAAAGTGGATTCCGAACCCCTACAAACATCCATGCCCAAGGTGGGATTCGAACCCACGAACTGTTGAACCGAAGGCAAGAGCACTAACCATTCGGCTGCCAGCTCGGCGCAACATTATCTGGATTAACGTTAGAGTTAACCTACTCTGAGACAGCATTAGTAATGCTAGTAGAGGGGATTGCCAGAACAGAAACAGAATATTCACCTGTACTTGCAGTCTGTAAAGTTTCTCTGTTGCTTTGAAATTTTTCCTCGATTACCTGCAGAATTCCTTCCTAAGGTTCAATACCATTAGCGGCTCTGTCTATGAGTATCTGCTTGAGTTTCTGGAGTATATATATAACTTGATCCAGATCCATGTTCCGAATTCTGTAATCCAAATTAAATTTTTAGAAAAAACTGATTATTAGCACTGAAAACTGCTGTTTTTGTATTCCTATAGGGATAAATAGCTTCAATAAAAAAACTTGGAAGTTGTCGATAACGACTGTAATTTGAAGACTCTTAAGAGCGAGAGAGAGTATGTCTTTACATGACGGAGACAAAGTCCCGAAATGAAAGTCAGAAAGGAATTAATACAATAAGAATTCGTAAAAGATATATAATCGAAAAATATATCTTTCTCCAGTTACTTTACCCATTAAAGTCAAAGTATCATTTTCATATAATTGAAAAAGTAAAATGAAATAAGACCATGATGTTTATTTTCTTTGTGGTCAAAATTTTTCTTTAAACTATCTAGAAAAAGATGAAGAAAAACTATAGAGACAAATATTCTTCATAAAAGTGTCTTTTGCATACAATGGATATACTGAATATAAAGTATATGACATTGCTTTAAAAAGCAATTATTTATTTAAAAAAAAACTCATAAAAACAAATTTTAAACTTAACATGTCGTCAAAAATTTATATAAAATCAGGTAGGATTGGTCCTTAATTTAATAAAAGAGGCTTACTGAAATTCTTTAACAGTATTTACAACTTAATTTTGGGCACAGGTTGCGTATAATACAGGATTCCAAATTCTGAATTTTTTTGGCGATGAAGAAATTTTGCCAAGATGACGTATCGTGACTTGCGCGATAACGTAAATACTAGGGTTACCAACATAATATTTTCTGCATAATTTTTATAGGTCTCATTATGTATGACGTAATAAAAAAGAGTTTGCCAGGTACATAAGAAAATCCAGCAAAAAATCGCCAATCTCTGAATTTATCATCATGGATTATACGGCACCTGTACCTAATTTTGTTGCTTGAAACTTTTATTTTTCTCAAATATAAATATGGAAAGCAGAGTGAGTGCTTGTTAGAAATATGAAACATCATATTCAATTAAATATTTGAACTACAGTGATTTATTAAAAGTATTTATATGCATAAAGGACATCAAAATCCGTTAAAACTGAGATTGTATAAATGACACTAGAAATTTTACATAGCATATTTGTATTTTTTATTCCAACAGATTTGAATGAATTTTAATTTCAATTCTAATAATTATTTCATAATTTTTTAAATTTAAACATGAAATCATCAAGCTTATTAATGCTCGAGCTTATAAATACTCTCGAGTTTTAAAATGTATTTATGATTACCCAGAATATTATAGAAATATTTTACAAAGTGCACTAAAAACACTTATAAAGCTCAGAAATTTTCTTTTAATACATAAAAGAGATAATTTAGTAAATTTTAAACAAGAAAGTTTTAGCCTGATATTAAATACTTTTATAAAGAAACGAAAATGTTTATTATCTTTAATTTAGAAATTTAAAATACTAAAATAAATAATGAGGAATTACATTTAACATATTACATGCAATATCTTTAGTCATATAGTCTCTCCTCATTTACAACTAAAAAGAAATTCTTCGACATCCAATAAGTTAAAATAAATGCTTAACGCATATAAACTTTCACATTATTATTTTACATTTTGATTGTCTAGAGGAATATTTGGTGAAATACAATCTCCTGATTCACACAAATAATTATGATTGTATGGAAATAAATTGTTTTTATTGTACATTAAAATTTAATCCCTTCCTTTGTTGAACTTTTAAAAGACATTCAGTTCCGAGTTGAAATCAGTTCTTCATTTCCGAGATAACTTCAGTTCGGAGCTTAAAGTTCCGAGTTGGCTGGTGAATAATTAGCACCCTGAGCTTCAACCCTTCTTTGATTACCATCTCGGGTATAAATATTTATATCCATTTAAAACTATAAGCGACGGTTGAGTTATCTCTTGCATACGAAAAAGTAACTTGTAATGATAACCAAATTAAGCAAACCAAATTATCTCTCATCTGGGAAAACTCTTCATTTACCACAAAGTGATTGTTCCTTTCACTTCAGTTGAGATCATGATTACACCACTTTATTATAACTCTCATTGGTTAAAAATATCCGTGTCGTCAGTTAACGTTTCATTTATGCCACATCGTACTGAAACAGAGTCGTGAATATGATTTGTCAACGAATTTGCTGCCTGTCTTCAAATCGCATTCTTCGAGTGGCAGCAAATGAGGCGAAGTTCACACTCAAATTTTTCATTGTCATCAGTGATGAGAAAAAAATTCCCTCATGATTTTTACCAGTAATAAAGAAGTATTTTTTAAACATAATTTTTCTGTTCACAAAAGTTTTCAAAATCATGAAAATTATCTGTTGTTTTTAGTAATTGGTTTTCGAATTTTGAAATCCTTAGCGATATTGCATCCAAAATTAAACTCATTGAAAATAGAACAGAAGAAACAGCAAAATGAAAAAAGATAAGACAAAACATCATTTTTATTTTAAATCTACGATTAATTTTTACACTTTATTTAAAAAACAAATACTTAATTTTTAGTTTAAATTAGAAATGACGATTAAAACTTTTTAAAACTTTCAATCATGAAATAAGGTAGTGTATATCCAGATGACACACATGCTGATCTGTTTGCTTTATTCAACAATTAAAGCCGAGCTGTCAGCCGAATGGTTAGTGCTCTTGCCTTCGGTTCAACAGTTCGTGGGTTCGAATCCCACCTTGGGCACGGATGTTGGTAGTGGTTCGGAATCCACTATAAACCGTAAGTCCCAGTCTAATTAGCCCTCGTGTGCAAAAAATGACCGTTGAGCGACAAACAAACCAAACCAAATCAACAATTAAAGCATACAGAGAGAGAGAGAGAGAGAGAGAACGCACATAAATATTAAATATTTTGTATCTTGATTGCTTTTAATTTGATGACCTGAATTAATTTATTTATTAATTTGAAGCCCGGTGGCTTAGTGGCAGCGTTTCACGCTCCCATGACACAGGTCCGAAGTTCGATCCTCGGGCTGGGAAAGGCTGACTCAGCCTTTCATACCTTTAGTGGGTCTATTAACTGAGTACCAAGCATGCTTTTAAACTAAACACTGGGGGTTTCACGTTAGGCCGACCACCTAACTGGGACATATGCTTCACACCCCAGGGCCCTCGGTCATGAAAACAGTTATGGGCACTGTAGGCCTTGGCCCACATGGGCTGACGTACCATGGAGTTTAGTTTATATTTTGATGACCTTATGATAGCAGAGGTTAAAATTTTACTTTTTTGTGTCACATTCTTTTTGAAAATTTTCCTTATAAATTTAGACTTATTACTTTTTAAAAACTTCGAAATGTTTTTTAACTGTAGGATCTGGAAATTTGTTTTATTTAACATTTTTGAATTAAATCTTGATACTTCATCTCGTCAAGTAAATTAATTAAGAGTAACCTATAACTCAAAATTTCTTCTTGAAACTATATGCTTATTAATATGCATGAATTTAAAAGTATCGACTTTATAGGTCTATGGAACGAGGCATGACTTTGTTCTTAGCAAATAGACAATTTTATAACCCATAAGTTTTTATAGCTTATTTTTACTCCCAGGCTCGCGTAAAGCTTGAAGCAAAGGGATTTCTTTGCAGTAATTTAACAAAAGCAATTACTTCTATCAGTTCCTATGTTTGAATTTTTAATATTAATTTACCTAGAAATCACAAAGCCCTTTGATCAATGAACTTATAAAAATTATTGAAATCGCTTATAGTCAGAAATATTATAGAACTTATATTTGGTGATTTTTTAGCTAAATATAAACAACCTACTGTTATAGTTTTATGCATTACTGTGCAATTATAAATTTGTGAACACTTATAAACTATAGTTCTGTAAATTTTGTTTCCTCATATTTTATCTAGATTAGCTAAATTAAGGTCATTGCTTATAAATTCAGAACATTTTTTAATTGATTTTTCACTGGATACATAGATATTTTTTGTCTACATAACTAATCATACAAATTGTAGCTATTTTTGCGCCGCCTAACTTGTCGAGTGGTCAGCGTGCCTGACTGCGGATAGGGAGGTCCTGGGTTCGAATCCCTGTTCTGGCATGGATGTACTTTCTCTCTGTATCTATCTTGTCTTTGTCCTTTCCTTGAATGAAAGAGTTGTGAGTAATTGCCTACCTCTATAAACGGGTACCTATGGCATGTGTGTACTGAGGAAGTTCGACTCCACATCTAAATATGGTTCATTTGGAAAAGTGGAGCAGCGCACCCCATATTGCCAGTCGAGCTCGCACACAACAACAACTTCTTTTGACAATGCTATTCTATTTCTATACAATCTATTCTATACAATCAGTTATTGCACACAAATAGCTTTACAATAGTGTACTACAACTAATGTGTTTGCTTGTTTGATATTAACAGCAAGCATTTTTTTGTAAGGTTTGTGATTTAATTTATTTTCAAGGTAAGAAAAGAAACTTTTGATGGCAAATGAGATATATTTTCATATAAAAAGAATATTTTAAGAAATAATATATGTGTGCGTGTGTGAAAAATGAGATGAATAGGTAAAAATATGAAACCTTTGACCGAGTGAAAAAAAAAAATTACTAAATAAACACTAAATAGAAAATTAAGTTAATTTTGTTTTTTGAAGTGAATAGTGGTTAGTTAAAAGTGCCGCCAATTTTAAACCTATATATATTTTATTAATTGTATGCGGTTCATTGATAAAGTAAAGAATCTGATACTTTACGGACTTCTTTAGTTTATTCCTTTCAATGTTTTCAAGAATTTGTAATACTTGGTTATTATTTTTATGATGATCCTTTTCTTCAAGTCACTTGAAAGAAATGGGAAGTAACTTGCAACAAAACGCATAGCTTTAGCAAGAATACTTGTTTTATACGCAAACGGTTGCATAAAATTTTAATTTTGAAAATTTTAAAATGATTAGATATTATTACCAAGAAACATATTTTCATTTTGTAATTATAAAAAAATTTTGAAACATTTTTATTTTTTCAAAATTATAATGATTTTTGAATAAGTACAAAAGAAAATAGCTATGTTGATAATTAAATTAAAAAAATATTAACTAAAGTTAAAAAATGAAAATTTTGTTCATTTCATTTCCTTCTTTTTTTTTAACGGCTAATTTGGTAAAGTAATATTGAAAATGCGTAGAACAATAAATATGCGTGCCGACCGATGGCTGAGTGGTCAGCGTTCCTGATTCCTGAGCTGTGGGTCGCGGGTTCGAATCCCAGTTCGGGTATGGATGTTTCTTTCCTTCTGTGTTCTCTCTGTCCTTTCTTCTGTGATGTTGTATGAATGTGGCCCAACCTATAAACGGGTTTGTAGTGGTATGGCGCGGGTAACGATACTCGCCTCCGTGACTTGGTTCACAGGTGCCCGCTGGGTAACGATAAATGAGTATCAGTTTCTGGCCTTGTTGTGGCATAGGGTTCGTCACCCAAATGTGCCCGCCATTGGATAAAAAAATAAATATGCGTAAAAGTAATGCAGTGAACGGTAGAAAGTTAAATAATGTTTAATAAATACAGTGTAGAATACTAATGCGTTGCTAATAACTAGCTTGCCACTCGCAAAACGGTAAAAGAAAAGGGAACAAATTAAATATACTATGAAGTGGTGCCATCTAGGTGATATTAAACATACAAACAAATATATTCATTTTATTTTTATTACGAATCGATTTGTATTTTGCTTTTAGATATTTTATTTTGCTCTTAGATATTTAGATATAGTTTTCATCATTGTCTTTATGAATTAAAATTTTACTACAATCATCAATATATGATTTTGCTTATTAATATATTTATTGAATGATTTTTTTGCTGTAATATTTGTGATATTGCTATCATCAATGAAAGTATCAAAAATTACTCGATAAACTTTTTGTATTCATATTTACAATTTTTCTTAATGCTCTTTTAATAAATTTGTCACAATATATTGATACTCTGATTATTAAGTGATATATTGTATACTAACCAACTCTCAATCATTAAATTGATAAAATTTTTATCTATTGTAGTTCAAAGTTATCGTATTTTATTGCTTAAAGAATTAGCGCATAATTTTTTATATCTTTCAAAATTTATTCGATAAAAAATTGAAAAAAAAATTTAAATTTAAAAAAATAAAGAATTAATGAATAAATCAAATAAAAAAATCATATTATGAAGAAATGAAAAGAAAGAAATTTCTGAGAATTTGCCCTTGGCGGAGATTTAATTAGTTTTCAGGTAATAAAGAGCATCTTTGTCAAAGTGGTAGAGGGCCATAGCCAAGTTTTTAAGTAACCAATTTCTTTTGGAAGTTTTTATAAAATTGTAAGTATATTTACATTTTTAACACACCAAGACATTACACACTTAATTTTAATGGGTAATAAAGAATTATAAAGAAAATTACTGTTATTATTTCTGTTAATTGCAGTTTTATTCAGGAAAAACATTAAATGAAGGTAATAAAATTTTCCCTCATGACTGAAGACATAATATTAAACATAACGCTATAGTTAATTGTAAACTACATTCAAATGACTCACAAACATTCCCTTTTTTTAAAACAAATATGCCTTTACATTTATCATATTAATTTTATCATGTTTTTTTTATTTTAATCGCATATATGGGTGATATATTACGAGTGCTCTAATTGTTTCATTTAGAAAACGTTTGCAAGATTTTAGCAGTAATATTTGTGTCGATGGAAAGGTTTGAAAAAATATCTTTAACAAAGATTACCGTCGAAAATTTGAGTTAAGTGAGGCCTTTTATCCGTTAATTTAATAAATTTTTCACGACTTTCTGGGAAAGAATTGACTTAGACTAGAAAAAGGCAACTGTGTACAAGAATTTTTATTTTCTTACTCGAGGCGTAAGCTATTTTTAGATTGTTCCCTATCTTTTGTGTTCGGTGAACGAAAGTTGATAGCAGATTGGAGAAATTCGTCTTAGAGAGATGAAGAATCGGGAAAAATTATTTTCTTAATAGTTAGTGTATAGTAAATAAATATTGGAAAACACACCTGCATGAAAAGAAAAAGATGAAACATTTCAGAAATAGTTTATATCCAAAAAATGGAAGGAGAACCTGTTTCACACAAATATACAAGGCTCTAACTATGTTATACCGTTAAGTTAAAAAGGAAATTTTTAATTTTCTGATTGATGTTAATTATAGCGCAAGTTTGAATTTATTACAAGATGTTAATAGATTACAATTTTTAAAATAAATTATTGTTATGCTATATTTAATTATTATAATTTTAATCAACTACAGACTGCATACATTTTATAATTCATAATTTTTTCTATAAAAAGATGAATAACTGTAAAAAGTAAAATCTGTAAAAAAATAATATTATACTTAACTAAAAATATTCAAGAATAACTTTTTCGATATTTTAGCTAAAATGATTTCAATGCTTAAAATTTTACTTTATATAAATCCTACTATGATATATAAATATTTAGAGCATCAAATATTACAGTTTTAAATGAAAACATTTATAAATGATGAGCAAAAATTGCATTACATCAAAATTGAAAAATCGCATTGCTGAATATTTTGTTCATACAAATATATATTTCACGTTGATCCATGTTCAAATCGTAACTTAGTAGTATTTTCATACAAATATCAATCCATTGATTTTAACATCATCACAGAATTTTTTTTTATTGTGAATAAACTTTCTTTAACGTATTAATAATATTGTTATATTAAAAAGTTTGAATCTTTATAAATTTTGTTATTTTTGATAGAAATCGTAGATAAACAAAAAAGATTTCTCCGCTAGTGCTTAATAATGCTTCACCAAATAAGGTGAAATTAGTTTCGTTACGTACAAATTCAGGTTGGAGATGCAAAAATAACTTCTTGCTCTTTTCAGCTTATTTTGGAAAGTTCTCAATTTATATTTTAAGTAAAATATTTAATAATTTACTATAAATAAATGTGTTACTATTATTCATAGATATATTTATTATAATAATTAAATATATTAAATTATTTATTTTTATAAAATTTTTCTTTTGAGTGAAATATTTTTATATTTATATTTTAAGTAAAATATAAAAAAACGTGAAATTAAAAATAATTGTTACACTGGATAATAAATAGTTTTTATGTATAAATTTAATCAAAAACAGAATATTTCTTTGTTCAGCACAATGTAACTTGTCTTATGAGAATACACTATCGGGAATAAAAAGATATTAATAATAATAAAAAAATTCGAATAATAAATATTTAAAAAAATGTATAATATTTAAAAGTATTTAATGAAAAATATAAAATTAAAAAATATAAAAATGTATAATAATTAATAAACATTAAAAAAATGCTTATCCGAGAAAAATAGAAGTAAGAAATAAACTGCTAAAGTGACGATAAAAAAGCTTTTTAATATCTTAATGAAATGCACGTTGAAGTAAACTTAAAAGGAAGATTTACTTATATAGAGGAGTCAGAAAATTTTTCTACTGCTTATATGTGATAAAAGCACACATATTATGTTTATTAGGCTGTACATGAGAAAAATAGAATGAATATTGAGTTTCAACAGAATTTGAATGAGGAGAACTCATATGAAATGTAAAATGAATTTACCTTTTATATTTATGATGAAAGAATCAATTCGGTAATTTGGAAGTTGATTTTTCTCTCTTTATTTTAAATAAAGTCAATCGATTACAGAGCCAGAATATATTTTGTGGGTGATTTCGTGTGATCATACAATATGATGCATTTAAGATAATAACATGCATTTGTGTGAATCATTTTTAAAAATGGCTTCTTATTGAAATGTTTTAAACATTTTTCGATGACAGTGTAAAGTTTTGAGAATATGTTACTTGAGAATATATTCCTTATACTTGCCCTAAATACGTCTCTTATATTAATTTGAATCACTACATTATATAAATATTTACACAATCACACACACAGCTATATACACACACATATATATAACACAGGATTTATTTTTCTTACTAAACCATTTAAGATTTTATAAAAAAAGGCTATTTTTGCTTAAAATTAAATCTGACAGGTAGGAATTTTATATGCAAATAAACAAAACGTTATTTCCATTTTAGAAAAATCTGCAAAGTTGAAAATAATTTCCTTCTTATTCAAATTTTTTGATTATTGACGTAAGATTTATTTCAGGTCAAACTATGTAATCGCTTACTACGCTAATGGCATAAAAAGTATTTTAACTTTACTGCTTAAAATTTTGCGATTCAAAGGAATTTAACTTTGTATCGTAAATTAAAAATGTAATGATTATTATCGAATTAAAATCACTCTTATCTCAAAAGCTAAAACTAAAAGAAATAATTACAATTATTATTTTTAATTTTGGTTTATCAACTTTTACTAGGTAAGAAGGATATTACATTACTTAGTCTCAAGATAACATCAATATATTAAAAATGCTATCTTTATTTAAGTACAGAAATACATTGAGCACAAGTTTTCACCTTTAAAAAATCAATAGTTATTTGACTCATGTATATTTCAATGATGTAGCTGCACCTATTCAATTTAATTTGAAGTAATCTCAAATTTAAAGATAAATATTTATGGATGAAATTATTCCCCATGAATATTTATCTTTAAATGTGTTTATCTTTTAATTTATCTTTAATAAAGTATTTTTAAATTAGAAACATTTAAACGGCCTTAAACAGTTTTTGTTTTTGAAGTTTGTTTGAATTGAATTTGTTTGTTTTGAATTTTCTCTGATTGAAATGTAGATCTATTTGAAGTTAATCTTTATCGAGAGAGAGAGAGAGAGAGAGAGAGAGAGAGGGAGAGAGATAGAGATAGAGAGAGAGAGACAGAAAAAGACACAGAGAGAGAAGAGATGCATAACTCAAAGAAGAAGGAAGTTTCAATAAGTTTAGGTTTCTTTTTAATTTCGATAATTTTGATGATTGCTTCCTGCATTTTTATTCTTTACACCATATTCATAAAGGCATTTGGTTGTAAAGGAAATACTTTTTCTCTTGGTAATATTTTTAATTACAGAATGATATAAGATAAAGATAATTAACATTTTTATTACTAAGTATGTATTTTCATCAATAAATGAGGCTACAATTGTTACATCATTAAGTGCTATTAAGAGGAGGAGGACATTTGTAAATAATTAATAATAACCTAATAAAAATATGAATTAAAATTAAAAATAAATTTATGGGGAACTTAATGATCTAATATTAAATTAATTACAGTTCGAAAGATTCTTTATTTTAATTTACCGAAAGTTTTGATTACTGCTTAATATTAATAATGTGTACATAGCTTGTTTTAACTATATAAAAGGAATATAAGATATCTTCCGGAAAATAAAGATAAATAAAATCCATTAATTTAATTAATAATTCTTTAATTTATGTTTAATTTAGATTAAAATGTATAATTTGATCTAAATTCAATTTGTAAAAATGCTAAATAAATGTGGTGCATATTTAACTAAAATAAATAAAACAATTTTACAATATAAAAATGATATAAATAAAAAAGTAAGTGGAATAGTAAGAGGTTTTTATTACCAATAATTAATGTTATTATATTTATTATTATACTCCTTAAATTATATTTGCTAATTGTAATTATAAATATAAATATATTGAATAAAATAAGTAAGTTAAAAATTTATGCATACATATAAAACAATTGTCAATCTTTTGAGAGAAAAACCAGTAATCAATATGCAGTAATTAAGGAAGTTTGTAAATGTTTTTATGAATAAGAATATGCAGAGAAATAAATTTCCTCTTTTAAAATAATTCAGTAGAAACAATTACCGAAGAATCTAGGGACTAATTATTTTAATGGAACTGTATAAACGAAAGATTAATTTAGACGAAGGATTAATTAACAAGCATTTAATTGATGGTATTATATAAATCCTTTTTTAACATTACTTTTAAAATTTGCAATCATTATATTATAAAGATTTATTTTCAGAAAATGCAGCAAGCATTACTTATTATGAAGACTTCAAAACATTTGCCTTGCATTTTAGAAGAATCAAAAGTTAAATTTAGATTAATTTCCCACATAATGAAAAAAACAATTGTAAAATAAATTCTTATGAAAATAATATTTTGGAAAAAAATGCTAAAAGTTTTATTTTAATTTATCAATTTACTGGCAGTTCCTAATTCCTTTGCTCTAATAAATTCATAAACCATCAATTATCATCTTTATCACTAATAATTGGATGAAAGAAACTATCAAGACAGTTTTAATAAGAGGCATATTTTTTTTCATAAATATTTATATTTTGATTCATAATTTTTTAGTTTTTATTTTAAATGTCATTTTTATTCCAGATAATATGGATAGCGAAATAGTTTTTCTTTATATTCGTAGATATAAATTTATAGTCAGGATTCTCCAAAAAAATTATAATAACTTCATTTTCCTCATTCGATAATTTTTCTTCAAGTTCTCGTTTGTTGCAGCTTGTCTATGGTCCTGAGACTCTCTAAATAAATAAATAATAAAATGAAGTACATTAGAGTGACTATAACAAAAACACACGCTAGATTTATAAATTCGTGTAATAACTGCTTACGTGCTGTAATTAGTGGGATAAAAAGTGGACCATGTGATGATGTTAGGATGGATACTGCGCATGTCACATTCCATTTGCGAACGTATCTGTACCCTTAGAATTTTAATTTGGACAAGAGCTGAAAGCAAAATAGGTTGTTAGTGGCAATATGGCATACAAGTTCAATTATAGTTCAATATATCAACCTCTTACGTTACTTTGGTTCTTATAATATATATCCGTAACAGATATTTACTGTAACATGTATTCATAACAGGTATTAACTTGTTTAGGTTCCCATAACAGATATCAACTAGGAATATTATCTTATTTGATAAAAGGAGTATCAAACAAGATAATATTCCTAGTTTATTTCAATACATATATGTATTCATTAAATATATTTATTGATAAAAGAATAAAAATATGTCTAAATTTTAAATTATTTTATGCTATGAAAATAGAATCTTAAAATACAATTTTCATCTAAAAATTTTAAATTTAAAAGTAACTCAGTATTATATTTTTGTCTCACTTGAGAGACTTACATATTGTCTTTAAAAATTTTAATCAGAGTTGGTAAGTGATGGAAATTAGTCACCTGTTAACTATTTTTGCTCAACGAAACCAGTAACTAACTATCTAGCTGTTTGGAACAATTGTTAAGAAACAAAGAAGTATTAGATTCTGTATTTCGAGCTCAATACCACAGAATATTAATGGAAAGAGCTTGCATATGTTAAGAAACATTTGTTGTTGTTACTTAAGACACTTGGACAAGCCAAACTCTCTACCCGACGGCTATGCAAAATTAAGCGAGAAGAAAGCGTTTTTCATGTTACCAGAGTATCACGAAGGTGGAAGTACGCCTTTGCCTTAAGACAGCTCCGATAGATGGCACCACCAGAGGATCCACTCGCTTAATTTTTACTTTGATCTGGAGGGGAAGGAAATTTTCTTTGGAGCAAAAGGCCCATGGTAACTACTCAACGATTTTCGATTCCACAAATTTAACGAGCACGTATATCGCATGTACTTGGCGGGTCTTTTGCGGCATTGGGAATCAAATCCAGCTCTTTCACACTGAAGGCCGATAGATACATCACATCTTTTCTGAGAAACTCTTGACCTTTTAGAAAACACTTGAATTCGCGAAGTAAAACTGAAAATTGCGAAGTGAAACTAAAAATTTGTCAATCAAATTTCTGTGCCAATGGTATTAACTTCCTGAAATGTACCCAACCAATCAGCACACTTAGTAGGCGTGGTATATACATTCTTTCAGTGAGATCTGAACCGAACACAGAACACTTGTTCTCAAAATCTCATGCAAAGAGGACGTGCTGTTTCAGTCCTCCTAAATTTCTTTGATTCTATGTAAGTTGTGTTGTCTGCAGTAAATGTTATTTATTTTAAAAATTGCCTTCTGAAAAATGTTAAACAACAACTAACTTACACGATAACATGCTTATAATTATTGTCTTATCTTTTTCACTATAAATTTAAAGAAATGTGAACACTATTCACAACATGAAATAAAATCAAAATTTATTTCTATTAATTTTTGAAACCTTTCATTAGTACAACGTTATGGAAATTTATTATTTTTTTCCGTATTTTTTTGAAAAATGTACTTATTTTTTTAATAGGGTGAAAAAGGATTTATTTCAATTATTTATTTATCGTTTTCTAATGTTTAAAATTTTACAATGAATAAGAATAATTGAAAAATATTTCACCTATGTTAACTGTATCATTTATATCATTTGGAATATTGTTTGAAATCCTTTATGAGGATTTACATAAGAAAGGTTCGAAAATGAAAAATTTTAAATCTTATGAATGTTAAATTCGTAAGATTAAAGTTTTTCATTGATGAATTTTAATTAAACTTTTCTTTAGATTTAGTAAATACTGATTTTCCGCAGAATTTACTGATTCTGCATAAAGTAGAGCTTATTTCTTTATTTTTCACTTTGATATTTCAAGTATTTAGTAAAAATTCTCGTTTTAACGGGATGTAGTTTCAACGAAATATCAACTCTGTTTAATATATACATTTAATTTCAAAAGTTTTTTTTGTAAAGCGAGAAAGGAATACCAGTTACTGTTGTAACCAAATGTAAAGTTATTAGAATTATCACATCTTGAAAATCATGTTTGAAATATGTGTTCAATATTTTGAAAACGTCTCCCAATTCACAGCTCTATAATTTCTCAACCACACAACTTCTTAGGATGTAAAATATATTAATATTTCCTAAATAGAGTTCTTTTATTTAACTTTGAAAACCTTTTTTTAATCTTTTTTCCTTATAAATTCAGAATATTTCTTCACTTTTGAAAAATTATCCAGCTTTAAAAGATTTTAACATTTTTTACGAATTAATAATTTATACTTTAAACTTCAAAATTTGAACGTGCAATTATACATAAACATTGTTCGATTTTATTACGAAGCTCATTTTTGAATTTGAAAATGTTACTCAAGCAAAGTGAATGTAGACCACGAATGAAATTAAAATGCTATAATTTTTAAATTTGAAGGAGGAGAGGGAACTTTCTCCAGACCATTGCACCCATGGTAACTGCTCAACGACTGACCAAAGGACTTTCGATTCCAAAGATTCTGCGAGCACGTATATCGAATGCACTCGGTGGGTCTTTGGCGGCATTGGGAATCAAACCCACGCCATTCCGGATGGTAAATCATTGTCTTAACCACTAGGCTACCGCGGCCCATTTGATGAAGAGTGAGTAGGTTTTGCTGTGGTTGACAATTGCAGCAATCTATTGGTGAGCAATTGTATAAGTCCCTCTAATCCGGAGAAGAACCAACAGAGCCACTTTAAGATTTATTTTTTACGCTGGGGGGTTGAAGTTGAAGATAAAAAAGTAATAGCTCACTTTAAAAAAAAATTGCATTCAGTAACTACCATTACAGGAAATTTTTAAGAAAAACACTCTTTTAATGGTTTTAACAGAGACAGATGCCGACCAACTTGTCTAGTGGTCAGCGTGCCTGACTGCGAATAAGGAGGTCCTGGGTTAGAATCCCGGTTCGGGCATGGATGTACTTTCTCTCTCTTTATATCCTGTCTTTGTCCTTTCTTTGTATGAATGAAATGTGAATGGTTGATTACCCTATAAACGGGTCCCTATGGCATGTATGTTCTGAGGAAATCGGACTCCACACCAAAATATGGTTCAGTTGAAAAAGTGGAGCAGCGCAGCCCATATTGCGAGCCTGGCTGGCACACGACAATGAATGAATGAACAGAGACAGATAATTTATATTATGCTAAAAAGGAAATTTTTGAATTTATAATATGAAATGGAAAGGAAAGAAAATTAAGAAAAATTCACTTCAAAATTTTAACCTATCATTTCAATAATCATTGCAATATCAGTGGATGCTTTTACACCAAACATTAATCAAATAATTAAAAAAGTATCTGAATTTAATAAAAACAAAATAATTTAAAGTCGATCACCGCTCAAACTTTGACTGCCGCTTAAAATTTTATTTCTAGACTTTTGGATGGGGACTGAGATGCAACTTGAAACTAATGACTTATATATTTGAGAACTTTATGAGAATGATAGAGAAGTTTGAATTATAAAATAAGAAGAAAGCTATACATAACTGCGACCGCCTTCCAAATTAGCAGATAAATAGCTATCAAGATTGGAGAAAGTTTTTTTTTTTTTTTTTTTTTTTGCAAAAAACAACCAGAAAATATATTTCTACATCGAAAAAAAATGGGAAAATATGGTTTTTAAACATTGAAATGTTTAATGATTCCCAGTAAATTTTTATCAGCAAAATGAAGGAATTGATTTTAAGTATGAATTTTATTTTGCTCCTGCTTCTCCCATGACGAGGATATTAAGCAATTTTTCTAATTATTAGTTTCAGTTTGCTAAAATATATTTGAGATTTAACATTTTTCTAATTTATAAGCTTTCGATTTTAAAAAATATTTTACTGCTTCCTGTGTGTTTGTAAAAATGAGCACATTCTCTATAACTCTTTCAACACAATCTTGTATTGTTTTCGAAAACACTCTGAAGCACAAAACAAATATTTAATAGGAGAAAAAACTAAGTATTTTTAAAGAAAAAAACTCTTAATCGCGTTTAAATGAAAATGCAACACTTTTTTATATGTTAAAGTAAACGAAAGTCACTGTTTGCTGAACATCTTGGTGAGAGTAAGCTGTTTCAGTGCCCTTTTCGGACAGAACTGTCCCGCATCCGCTTGACCTTGAGAATTTGGATGTGGTCACAATGGATTTTATGATCTGCTTCCTTCAAAGCAATTTAAAAGCCGTCAAATACTTCAATAGATGATGGTCCTTTGTCTTCGTCAACTTGGACATGGTCATCTTCTTCCTCGACATTTTACATAATTTTATCATCATTTGCAATTTGAAATCTGGAGTCTCACTGATAACCCATTCTCCTATATCTTCAGCACTAACGTCTGAAAATCCAGGGATTTTCAATGAATTCCTTAAGTGACACGTCTGTTTCTTTCATTCTCATTCTCTTGTTTTACTTCCTTTCCTTTTCTTACCTTTCCTTCTTTTTCTCCTTTTCCTTCTCTTCTTCAGTTTAATTTATTTTTCTGAAATTCTGAAAGAGATTTGGATAGACGGAGTTCGGATAATTGGAATTCTACTGTATTTACGACTGCCTGTGTAGGTACCTGAGAGTTTTTATAATTTTGATAATAATAATTATTCAGATTAAGGTGCTGAAAAATATTGATTGACTCAGTACAATGTAATGAGCAATAATAAATATCCTAACAAAGTTTATCAATAAATAATTTTAATATGTAATTTTGCATTATATTTCCTCTAAACATTGTAAACCATTATAAACTGTGAAGAGATAATGCAGGTTTCTTATGTGATAAAATAATGCATTGTAATATAGCACAATTAGTATATGCTTTATTTATGTATATACTATCAATGTGTATTGTATATATTTGCGCTTTTTATAATACAATCTTCATATGGTACGTCATGTGATATAACACTTTCCTCTATCTAACCACTATATATAAAACTGGGGGTTAATATTCAAGTTTGCTTTGAGTCTTTAGAAAAACCCTTTTTTACAATTTTAGTGCAATTTATTTTCATTAATATTTTTAGTAATGTTGGAGTATTTGTAAAATATTTTACTATATATATTTTATTCAATTTTTTAAGCCTATTTGTTATTTATTGTATTGTAATTATATTTTGTTCAATAATTTTCTTAATTGTGGTAACTACAGTGCACAGACTGAGCTGCTGCAAAATATTAACGGAATCAGCAGATTGCAATCTGTAATACTTTAAATATTCTACTGTTTATCACGTACAGTAAACGTTAAATGCTCAATAGGATACCATTCATGCATATGTAATCTTAACTATCTGCGTGTAAGCAATGCAGTCCTTTGGTATTGCGAAAAGTACAATGTTACATTAAAGGATTCAGTTAAAAGCATGAGGGTACTTATTGAAAATCTGTTCCAGTTATTTGCTCTTTTTTATACTCTTCTACTGAAACTTAATTATATTGCTTGCATATTTGTGTTATAAACTATTTATATCATCTGCTTTGACCATCATCAAGAGAATTAATTTGTATTTTTTTACCAAGGTTACTTGAAGTGTTAGAATAATCTATTTTCACAACTTTATTGCAATAGTTACCTCATGTCATCTCCCATAGTGAAAAGTTTGTAAATGTTTTGTTGTTGATGTTATATTTCTGTCAAATTATTAATTTCAAATATTAGAGACCTATTGAAATTCAATTTTGTTATCGAATTTCGTGACAATTCTGCCACACCAGATGTATTACGTGATGGAGCTATACCTGATAACCTAAGGTACAGACCAGGTGTTCCATTGCGTATGTCTATGTCTATGTAGTTGCCTGAGAGTTTTCCGAGATGTCTTTCTTTCTTCATTGAATAAGACCTACTGTTTACCAAAAGCCTTCACAGAGGCAGGATGTTCAAATTCCTCATCACAGATTTTGGTTATTAGAGACAAAAATAACATTTCCTAAGATTTTGCATGTAATCTTTGAAAGGGAGAAACACTGTTTGATTCTCCCAATTGCTTAAAAATTTTACTTATTTTCTATTTCAGGAAAATAATCTCTCATTGCCGACCAAATTGTTTAGTGGTCAGCGTGCCTGATTACGGATAAGAAGGTCCTGGGTTCGAATCCCAGTTCGGGCATGGATGTACTCTCTCTATCCTGTCTTTGTCCTTTCCTTGTATGAATAAGGTGTGAATGGTTGCCTACCCTATAAACGGGTTCCTATGGCATGTTGTACTGTGGAAGTATGACTCCACACAAAAATATGGTTCAGTTGAAAAAGTGGAGCAGCGCATCCCATATTGCCAGCCTAGCTAGCACACAACAACAATCTCTCCTTATCCTTGTTTTCTCATTTAATGTGTATTAGCACAAGCTTCATATTATTGAGATTTTTTTTATAGACTTGAAGAAGGAATGCTTTAATGTGTAAGCAATTAACGAATGCTTAATAGTTTACTAAATTCAATACTAAATTTGTGAAATTAAAATATGAAGCATCATCATATTACAGAACTATAAGAAGATGCGAAAACTTGATAAAATTGAATTAAGAAATGTATACTATTTCTCAACTTGTGCTTACATTATCCAAACAAGTTAAAAGAATATGAGATATTTTAAAATCTATTTCCCTGTAGATCATAGATATTGAATAAATATTAAACTAATTAAGGGAAATTTAAAGATTTAAATCAGAGTTAATTTCTTTCACTTCTCACTCGCTATCTTTGCTTAGAAATATTAAAATAAAACCCCCTCTCATAATGCATCGTCATGTAATAAAATTGTTTCAAAAAGTATTTTTTACCAGAGGACTAAATTAATGATTCACTGAATTTTCAATGCTTAATGGTGAATTCATTTCATGATTTCATAAGGATTATGTAATGATTACATAAAGTATTACTTCATAATAGCAACTTTAATTTTTAATTGAATTTCTATAGAAATTACATCAACCAATGAAATATCGCTTATTTGTTGCTTTGTTTCTTGGGAAGACAAATAAATTTTTTTGATTAATGGAAAATCACCTCATTAAAATCCCATCATGCATTGCGCAAAAAATGCAAGTAAGTGAAAGTAATGTTCTTGTCTTCCTTCTAGGAAACTGAGCGAGGTAAATGTAAATTCTTAGTACACTAAGCTTAAAAATTACATTAGCAAGATTGAATCAATGTTTGTTTTTCATTAGATCAAATATTTTTAGGTTCGCCTCAATGTAGTTATTTGTTTGTGTTTTCCAGATTAAGATTTCTTAATATTTCGATAATTTCATCGCCAGTAACTTACTGAATTATTTAGATGCAACATTTTTATGGAAACTGTCCTTTTGATAATGTATTGTTAAATACATATTCTCATTAATGAATTTTATTATTAATAATGATTTTATTCATATTTTTTTCTTGTATTAAAATTTACAATTTTCATTCATGGATTTAACTTTATACAAGATAATCTGTAAGTTTTTGCCAATTATCGGAAATGGGAATTTGCTTAAAACTTGAATTGTATGTTTAGTAGAAAAAGTTAGAAGCATCTGATTACATAAGACTCAAAATTAATTATCAATAATGCCAACAGATCTTGCTAAATTTTGGTTGGTATGTTACTCAACATTCATAATTTGCAAATTAGGGTTAATTAAACCAAAATTTAGTTCAAAGTAGAATCTAAGCACTTACAAATTCCAGTTGAGAATCAAGGTGCATGGCATTCGGCTGTTACTTCGCAAGTGCTTACATTTTGCAAATGCAAATGCTTACACACAAGTGCTTGTTCTAGAAATTGCAGAACGAGATCTATGGAATAATCTATATAGAGTTATTGGTTACTTCAAACGTAAATTTCATAGTTTATGATAGGAAACATGCTCTTTTATATTTAAATTATAAAGTGTTTGTAAAATATTACATTTATAAAATTCTTTGAGTTAATCAGAACAGCGCTTTCCAAAAATTAAATTTGCATTCAAACAGAATATGGATGAATAATAGAAATGAATAAAGACAAATTGAAATATTAAAGGGGTGTTTTAATTTCTACAAACAAATCAAAATAAACTCTATAAATAAATCCGAAACTATCGAAATTGACAAATAATATCTTCGTTTAAGTAATTCATCAAGTTACTCCCAATAAATTTAAATGATAATTTGAAACGTTTTCTATTAGGATAATTATGTTTGGTTTACTGTTAAAAATTATTCCATCTTTAATACATAGACGCTTGATGTTATGAACTTTTAATTTAAGAAAATTTTAGCTGGTCTTTAACATGTTTCCAGAGACATAATGGTAATTTTAATTACCATTTACGAACTAAACTTTTGTAAAACCTTGGGGAATTGATTTTTACATAGCTTTCTTTTGTTGACAAAAATTAATTACGGCTGGCAAACATGGATTATGGTTGACAAACATAGATTGTGGTTGATAAACATGGATTATGGTTGACAAACATGTGTTATGTTTGAAAAACATGCATTAATGTTACTGAAGAATTGTAAATCTTTCAAATTTTAGAATACAGACTACAATAGAGATGTTGAAATTCCAAAATTTTTTAGTAAATGATGTGGAATTCTTACCACTTGATGGAATTCCAGTGTTATTGCCCCTGTACCAGTATTATCAATTGTTTAATGGGAATTAATAATGCTTTTGATAGGAATGATGTATTGTTGCTAGAATTTTGTAGCTTGGAATCGTCTAGTGAAATTAACATTCTAGGTAGAACGCACTTGTCAATAAATGTTTGGAATGTTGCTCGGAAACGATATCCAGGTCATTTTAACATACAGATTTCATCAAAGGAATTAGTAAGACTGAAAAAAATGTTGAACATTTACTTTCAAAACTAGTTGCCCTTCCATGAACTACAGCAAACAAACCTATTGTAGCCTATATATATTGAAAATTGGTGCTGACGAAAGGGGTTTTAATTTTTAAAGATCCTGATTCACTTAAAGATTAGAATTTTTGAACGTAAAATTTTAAGGAAAATCTATGGACCAAGGCTTCAAAATGGTGTATGGATCAGAAGAAATAATAAAGAATTAATGCACCTAATGAGAGACAAAGACATAGTGAGATTCATTAAAGCACAAAGAATACGATGGCTTGGCCACGTACACCGCAGAGATGAAAAAATATCATAAAAAGGATAACAAAGGGTAAATTATTCAATCGCAAAAAGAATGGGAGACCCAGAGAAACATGAATTGATAAAGTGGAAAAAGACCTAGAGACCATGAAGATAAAGAATTGGAAAAATTTGGCTTTGAAACGGGAAAAGTGGAAAAAAGGTTGTATTGGAGGCTAAGACCTGCATAGGGCTGTAACGCCAGTTAAGAAGAAGATTAATTTAAAGATAATAGACATTAACAATTAATGGAATACTGTTAAAAAAACGTAAACATGGTATATTTTTATGTAAATGGTTTTTTCGAACATTCTGAGCGACGTAAACACTATGCACAGGCAATTCACGAACTGAGATTACAGGCAATTCACGAACTGAGATTACAGGCAATTCACGAACTGAGATTAAGTTTTATTCTTTTATAATGAATGTCACATTACATGTAAGAGAAATAAAATTTAAGGAATTTCATTCATTAATGTTTATATATAAATGATTAACTAATTTAGAAATTATATTTAAGAATTTATAGATGCAACTGCTGACTATTACATATTTTCATTTTTAGTGGAAATTGCTTCTCATTAAAAGGTAATTTAAAATCTATATAAATTCCTGTTTACATTTTCTTTTGCTTTTTATATATTTCCATTACAATATAAAGTCTCATGTTTTAAAATTAACGAAAATCAAATACATGATTTTATGAAATATGTAAATAATTGAGTTTATGTGTTTAATAGAAAATATTAATATCTTTTTAAATCATTCAATTTGTGAAATTATGAAATATAGCTGTTAAGAATATTTGAGTAATAATATAGATTAAACATCTGATTATTACTTTTATGAATTGAATTTTATAAGGAACTACTGGTTTTAATATTTAATCCATATTAGAAAATGCCATAAAATTAAGCTTTGAGCGAATTTGGCTCGATAGAAATGACAATAAAACACAGAAAACTATCCCACTGAGCTTCTCTATTCATTCAAATCACTGAAATTATGAATACTTTAAAGGCATCTGTCAAAACTATTTGCGATAAAGTAGTTCCAAGCAAATAATCTGTGATTAATTCTCTTAAAGAATTTTTCAACGCCTACAATGGGACACCTTAAATATTCAGTGCATTTTAAAAGTTCGTTGTAGAAATCGAGTAATATAAAGTTGATTTTTAATTTGCTTACTTTGCAATTTAACTGCCAATATTTATTTAATTGAGCATAAATTAATATTATCAATTATTTGAAAAAGTGACTAACGTTTCACAGTATTTCTTAATTTTTGTTTAACAAGAATTATCTTAAATGTATATGACTTTCTAAAAAAACTTCTATATTTGTTCTAAACTTCTATACTTATTAAAAAACTTAAATATATTGAATCACTTTACTATGTTATGAAAAATTCTTATAAATAAGCTTTGATTCTAAAATAATTTTAAAATGTTTATATCTATCTATCTATCTATATATACATATATAATCAATCTTCCAGAAATGAATTATTTACCATTTTTTATATAGTTCATTTCAAAGGAGTATTCATATTATAAAAATGCGAAAATCTTATACAATATTTAAATAATTAAAAATATAAATTATCTATAAATTTATTTTAAACTGTTTGTTCTTATATAATTAGCCCTTGTATGCAGTAAAAAATGTTGAGTGATGAACAAAACAAACCGTTACATATTCACTCTCAAATTTTGTTTTACTAAGGTATATATTAAAAAGAAAGGAGAAAAAAAGCAATTTTAAGACTTTGCAAGTAGTATATGATAAATATATTTAATATACAGAGCCTGTTTCATAAATATAAGAAGAAAGTTTTGATATTCTCAACAGTGTTTATTCTTTATTGCATTGCTAATTGACATTCGTTATGCTCAATTTTGTTTGCATTGTTTGTGGGTTTAAGAATGAAATATTGAAAAATTTTCAATTCATGGAATAGACCATTCAAAAGGTCATGATAAAATAATAGATTATCAATTTATTTTATAAAAGTTGAATGAATAATGTAGCAAACAAACTGAAACTTATGCAATAGACGCTTGTTTTTGTGAACTAGAAGGGACTAATGAAATTGTTCGTAAAATAGAAAAATAAGTGTTAGATTTTAATGCTAATTTTTTATTGGCAAACTACACTTTCTTCGTAAATAAAATATTATAAGAAAAAAATTAGTTTATTATGTACTGTATATACATACCTAGCACTTCAGTCGAAATCCAGATTGTAGCTTAAGATTAGTAGTAAAGATTGTAGCTTAAGATTAAAGTAGATATCTTTTAATTGTGATATATTCTCACCCATTTTCAGGACTTAATATTATTTGTATTTTAGACTGATTTCCATTGTGTATTTATAAAAAATCAATGAATTAATACTGAATTAACTAAAATTGTATATAAATAATGAGTTTCCAATTTCCTGATTATTTCTTAATATTCATTTATAATTAGTTTTCGAATGTGACTACACACTTTTTCGTTTCAGAGTGTTTACAATATATTCGGAGGTATTGAACATATTTTCACCTTCTTACCTCAAATTGTTGCTTCAATTCGTGGACAGCTGAAAATATAAGCTTTTAAAATTTTAATAGCTCAGATCTTAGTTTTTGCAATTTCTATCTTTTACCTAAGCTGTAAAAGTTTCTGGGTGACAAATGGCTTGGAAGTGATAAAGTATTAGAGACCACAGAAGCCAAAAAGAATGTAACATAATGGGCATTTTGAAGCTGTTTCCCAAATGAGAAAAAATGCCCAAAAGTTGGAGATGATTTCGTAGAGAATTAGCATTTTTTAAGTATGTCACAGACTTGTTTTTTACTGATAAGTACCAAGATTTATTTTTTTTTATAAAAATGGTCATTGATTTTTGATTGACTCTCGTATATGAAATCCCCACTTAACATTTAAAAATTTAATTTTATGAAAACAGCCTAGTGCTATTACACACTAAAACCAAGAAGCATTTACATCTTTTATCAAAATGATTCAGTTTGCTCTATAATGTTGGAGGATCAAAATTTGTTTTTTTACGCCATGTTAAAATGTGATTATCGTAAATTTTGTTACACTTAGTAGACAGCTAGCAACGCTTTTTATTGACTTAGAGATTTGACATTTGTCTAATTTAAATAAAAAGTTATATCCTACTACTTTTTAAGAAAATACACAATAGATGTTAATTTTTGTTTTGAGTAATAAGGAATTTGTGTCTGATAAGGAATTTGGTAGATTTTTTCCCTATGTTTTCCCCATGAAGAAGCTAAATAATCTTTTTTTATTTAGAAGAATTATTTACGAATGCCTATTGGTTTTGAGATGAAAAGAAACGATCCGTGATTTTATCATAGATTACTTTTTGAAGAATTTTCACAAATTAGAGAGTTTATTCAGAAAAACTGCATGTTGGCTTAACAAGAACAACTTCACATATCGGCATTTATTGTTACTTAGTTAAAAATAAGCTTTCCCTAAGTTTATTTTTATTTTTATTTTTTTATAGAAAGTCCGTTTTTAACAAAATGAGGTAATTATTTAAATTCAATGATAGTTTTATTTTTATGTCACCTATTGAAGGCACTTTAAAGAACAATATTATTTTAAACAAAACTTAGCTTTAAGCAATTGTTCTTGGAAGAAAGAATAAATTACTCTTATTTTATAAAACTAAATTTAAAATGAAATTTTATTAAGACAAATTAAACAGAAACATCCTTTTTGAGTTTTTTAAGAAAAAAGATCCTATGAAATGAATTATACTAGACACATCCTATGAAATAAATTATATTTTATCCTACGCAAATGCAAATTACACTTTATTTCCTTTTAAAAGAAATTTAAACAAATATAGTCACATTTGATAGCAAACTACATAAATTACTATTCCAATTATAATTGAAAGAAAAAGTGATCTTTCATGCAATTTCATTAAAATTTAAAACGATATAAAAGCTCTGATGTATTAATTGTTTTATCAGATCACACAAACATTTATAATAACCATTGCTATTATAAGTTTTCAAGGCATATTCAATATTTTAGTTAAGCAATTTTCAATATATATATATATATATATAATATATATATATATATATATATATATATATATATATATATATATATATATATATATATATATATATATATATATATATCATTTAAGAAAAAAATTAGACTTTTTAAATATTAAATGCCTTGATTTCTCATATTATTTCCTAAAAGTGAATTTACATTCCTCTTTCTAAGCACTAGAATATTAAATAAAAGATAGTTTAAAAAGTAGTTTTCTCACTCGCATTTTATAGATTAATTTATAACGATCTGGGTTTCCGTCGGATTTGAAAGAAAAAATGAATATATTAAGTTTTTTTTTGCTTGAATAAATATTACGTTTTCAAATATCTTGACTAAAAACATTCATTTTAAAACGTTAAACACAAATACAATACTAAATAATTCTAAAAATATATTATTTTTTATGCTATTTTCGTATTTACGAAAATATTTAGATATTTATTAATATTTTTTCATTTTTATTTTAATCTACATAATATATATATCTTTCTATTTTTATATAAATTACCATAACACATATTGCTCTTTAAGAAATTGTAAAAGTGTTAAATAACATAATTATTCAATACATTTTTTAAAAATTAAATGGAATTTGTAGAGAATATATTAATCGGAAGGTAATAATTAGTTTGTATATTATATGTATTTAAAATTGCTAAATGTTATTAGTATTTAACAATTCATTTAAGAAATATTTCATGAAAGAGAATACGTTATTGATTCTATTAAATTACATCGACAGTTGTTAAATAATCTACACGTACTCTTATTTAACAGTCATTATAAAGGTTTGTGTAGATTATAATTGTATATACATTTCTTAGTGCTAAGTGCTCAATTACATTAAAAATTAAAAACATATGCTTTAGGACCTTTTTTTTAGATTATGGGCTATATACATATATAGTAAAGGAAGAAACCTTGAAAACTCACCAATAACTAATTGGACGAATGATCATGAAGAAACTCATCTTTCTTTATTTTACATTGGTTAAAACCTGACCTGACAATTTCCTTCTGAAGAAAGATGTTTTCCTAAGAGGCTGAAAGAGAAAAATTTAAATTTTATAATTAATCTTGATTTTGAATTATAGTAGTTACCGGCAGGCAGTTTTTTTCAAGGTACCTGGAGCACGGTTTTTCAACCCTCGTCTGAGGTGTTGGATGGAGAAATGACTATAAGTAGTTAAAAAAAAGCCGATTCTAACACAGTGGTAGTAAGTAGTGGCGTTGAGTTGTTTCCTCCTGCTGCTGAATTGAGTTGTTTTTCTCCTGTTGCTGAGTTGAGTTGTTTTTCTCCTGCTTATGAGTTGAGTTGTTTTTTTCTGCCGGTGAGTTAAACAGTTTTTTTTTCTGCTGGTGTTGAGTTATTTTTCTGCTGGTAAGTTTAGGTGTTTTTTTACTGCTTTTTGAGTTTTTCTTTCGGTTTTTAATACAAATGGTTAGTTTTGGTTTTTGAGTTTAAGTCTTATGGAATGGCAACGATATAGTTTTGATTTTTAGGATGGCAACGTGTATTAGTAACGTGTATTGTTGTTTTGAAGCACAAAACTTTGCTATTTTTGACAGTCAAAAACTCTCCCGTTGACAATCAAAAAAATAGAAATGTGATGAGTTTGAGCTTAGCACTCATGAAATGGCAACAGTATTATAAAATGGCATCATTTTCACAACCAGTCAATTTAACACGTGTTGATATTAACGTTGTACGTGAAAAAATACGATTCGACAGAAATTTTCTTGAATCTGGGTACACCTTTTCTGCTTATTGCTGGACTACTCAAAAATAATTTCAAGTAAGTCTAATTTTATTTATTATAATATTCTTGGCATATTTATTTATTTTGATTAATTATTGGAGTATTATATGTCTTTATATATTTTCTCTTTAGATACTTTACTGGGAATTTGATCTATAGGAAAAGATAAGTCAGTGGAAAGTCTAATTTGAAGCGTAAGAATGAATCTGAGGTAAAAATTCTTTCAATCAAAATAGTTTTCTAATGTTAAAATGTATTTTTACTTATGTTTCTTTTTTTCTACAGGTATCTACTGGAAAGAAAGTTAAAGCGGGTATATCTTTCAAATGTGTTGAAGAGCCCGAGAATGTATTTTCACTCGGTAGAAATGTCTTCATCTATGTGTCCATGTGGATGAACAAAATTTATGTTCACATACGCATTTTTAAGCTTTTTGGAAATACTTACTATCCTTCCTCAGATTGGTTGACAATGGGACCCTATGCCTTTTTCATGCTGTCCAGAGAAGACACTCATCAGTCTGATCAAAATCTGGATTATGTGGCGGTGGATTTAGCATCTCCTTTCAACGAAGACCTCAAAGTAAAAGTCTCATGTGAAGGATCTGGTATGCCTGTGAATTTATCTCGGCAAATAATTTGCAAAAGCGGTCGAAAATATTTTTATTCTATCCAACTCACTGAAGACCAATGGAAAATATTATTTAACATTAAAGACGACATTTTATCAAGTGTGATTCATTTGAAACTTGAGGAAATTGATTTTTTAGCTGCACATTCAAAACAAACAAGTGCGTCAACTTTAGATGCTGACTTAGAATATAACAATTTACTGAAAGACCATATGAGAAAAGTTATTACTAAAATTCTATACAATTTCAATCTTCTCGGACAATATAAAGATGTTGATACAGAAAATACAGTCGCGCTATTCAATGAAAGTGCAATGGAATTGGACATTGATACCATTGCCGAGGACTTTTTCTTTGAAATTATTAGCGTGATTTTACCAAATGGTAAAAGACTCTCTGAGTGTATACCCCAAACATGTTTACATAGTGTTAACATTTCTTCTATTCTTAAAGATATAAAAGAAGAGGTATGTTGTTTAGAATCTTATTAAAAATAATCAAATTTGTATGCATTTAGAAATAAATTAAAAAAATTGGAAAATATACTTCTTCTTTGCTTTCCTTCTTATGAAATTATTTTAGAATAATAAACATTTTTTTTCTAAGTAACCAATATATGCGTATTTAATATTAAAGGTTGAAAAAAAGTCTTTTTCAATATGTATTTACAAATCTTAAAAAGAAAAAAAGAAGTAACCAGACTATTAAATTACATGAAACATGTTTATTATTATTATTATGTTTTTACAAAAAGATACATTTTCTCAAACATTTGCTTTTTTTAATGATATTCAAGTACAATAAATTTATATTACATATCAATGGAAAAATTTTATGTAAAAAATATTTATATTTTCAAATTATCATTTCTATCAATATGAAAATAATCATTTTAAGAAAAATGACATCAGTTTTTACATGATTTACTAGTAACCAATATTAAATCATAAAAATATTTACAATTAGCATTAAATAATACTATTTACAGTATGTATGTAGTTTCAATTATTACATTTTATACAAAAGAATATTTTCCTTTTCAAACACTTTCATTTAAATTATAATGTCCTATTGCAAGAGTAGAAATACCATCAGGGCTTACAATTCTTTTAAAATCAGTACATGATAAAGCTAATTTATTTTGTTTTACCGAATATAATTATGTTGTTTTGATCGAATTATACTCATTTGTGCAAAAAGTTGTTTTCCTTCATGCAAACAAGTTTTATAATGGTTAAATGTTATTTTATTTTTTAAAGTTTGTTTCTTAATACCTTTCAACCGTTTCTCAATTTTATCTTCAGTTTTGTAAACATTTTGGATTTTAATCAAACGAATTCTACCATAATTTGTCCCTTATTCTTATCTTTCATTTTACAAATTATTTTTTTATTTACTAAGGGCATACCGTAGATATTATTATTTTGATAATCGGAAGTATCATACAAATTTATTCTGTTTTTCATATCCGAATAAAAATCAACAGTTTTAATTTCATATATAAAAGAATCTGTATCTGTGTATAATAAACGGATATCGTCGCCATAATCGTTTTTCATCACTTGGTAATGAAATAAATACATTAGTGTTTTCGATAAGTCTAAAATTGCCTCTAAGTCTAAAATAAATAAATGAATTGCCATTAAGTTTTCGTCAAAAATTGTTCTATGATCAAAAGTTAAGTTTCGCAATAAGTTTAGTAGCTTGCCTTTCGGAAGTACATAAGCATATATCAATGCGACGTCGGACGTTTTTCATAGTTTTTCGAAAAAGACTATTGTTCATCAATTTATAAAATTCTTTTTGAAATTCATTTTTTGCATTTGTTTAAAATTATTGTTAAGTTCTATATAATTTTTAAGCCATGGCGATTGATTAAATTGCAGCACCCTATGAATTTTTTTTAAATTTCAAACCTAAACTTAAGTATAATTAAGTATAATTTTAAATTTTTATGATGAACAACATATTTAAGATTAGGCGCTAAAGTTGATAATAATCTATATTCTTTACAATTTGGTTCAATTTTGTTTTCTGTTCCACTGGTAAGTCTGCATGTTCGTCATGAAGGGAAGAAGGATAATCTAAATCGACTTCTAAAATATACCCAAGTCAAATAGAATAAGAAGTTTATAATTTGCAGGAAAAAAAACGACTCAACTTAGCAGTAGGAGAAAGCAATTCAACTCAACAATAGAAGGAAAACAACTAAACTTAGCAGCAGGAGGAAAACAATTCAACTTACCGGTACAAGAAAAACAAGTTAACTCAGTAGCAGGAGAAAAAGCAACTCAACTCAGCATCATAAGGAAACAACTCAATTCAGCAACAGGAGAAAAAACAACTCAACTCAGCAGCAGGAGGAAACAACTCAACGCCGTCATTCTCCGCCACCTAGAATCGGCTTTTTTTAACTACTACTATAACAGAATATGACTGGGATATCATTGGTTGAAGTTTACACAGTAGGCGGGACTTAAGATAGAATTTAGCTATGAGATACTTCATTAATATTTTAAATTTAAAGAGTAATTATTATTAATTATTATGTTATTTTAATTTAAATTACATACTTTTAATAGGAATTTTAAGATTAATTTAAAATAAGTTATGCTAAGTCATTTCTCCGCAGAGGCTCTTGAACTCGGCGAACGAGGTAGAATTAGAGGAGGCTTCAACGGAATCAATAGAAATCGATGCGATTTGAACAGGCGTAATTTCTAAAACTCTATCTGCAACTTCAGCAGCTTTATGCGGAGTTAGAGGTTGAATAGATGCTAATATTGAGTGAATGTTGCAAGGTAGTTGTTGCAAAAATAGTTCTAGAAGTAGATTTTAACTTACATTGTGCGATTCTGCGAGCCGTTGCATCACTCTGAAAAGTTCCGATGGTTTCCGATCTCCTAATTGTTCTCTAGTAAGCAGTCGTCTAATTTCTTGAGTGCTTGATTCACCACAACGAAAAATCACTGATTCTGAAAGATTCTTGTATGGATCTGTCTTATCCGGATTTAAAATCATCGGGTGGTAAATTAGCAACACAATAGTTATATTTCGTTTTGCTTTTCGTTATTGGTTTTTATGATGCTAGTTCAAATGTGGATTCCACAACTGTAAACCATAACTGAAGATCCGTGGCGTCATCCACCTTGAAATCGAAATTAAAAGTTTGTTACGAAATACGAAATTGTATCACAAAAGTTCAGAAGGCTGAATAATTCTAGTCCAATTGTCACCAATGTGGTGTGTCAAGATATAGATGAATGAATTAAATCCAAATAGAAACCATTTTATAACGAAAAACTTTCATGATAACAATATAACAGATATACTTTGCCATGGAGGCTAATGAAAAGCGGAAACTACAAAACAAAAAGGGGAAAATCTCTTTTTTGGAGAGTAAAAACATTCCGAAGGTGAATGTTATAGTAGTTTTTACACAAATAATCACTTTTACATAGGTAGCGCTGCAACAAATGTATGCTCACTACAAGCAGTAAAGATTAATTATAAGTCTAAAAATAAGTAGCAAATTTAAACAGTTTGTCCATCGGACATGGGATTTATCTCAATTCTTTAAGTAATTTCATTGGGGGGATTCGTTCATTAATTGCATTAAGTCAGATAATTCTTGAGCATTTGAAGAAGCGTGCTGAGTTAGTTCTTAAGACTGGAGTGGGGTAGGGGAAGTCATAACTTGAACGTATGTTAGTTATGCTGTTACATAAGTCTTTCTTTTTATGTTGTTACTGGATTCAGTCGTTTTTTTGGTGTTATAAAGGGCTTTATTGGGTATTGGGGTTTAGGGAATGGGGTGCATCCTCTGCAGCCGGATGTATTCCCTGGCAGTTACATCACTGGGGTTGTTCCACCTTTTTCATGTGGCATTCCCTGCTGTATGGTGTTCCAGCCCCTTTAACACATCTAGGTACCATGTGGCACATATCAGCAGCGTGATCCAATCTCTGACACATGAAGAACTGAACGACTGACTTGGGTCCTTTGCAGTGCTTCAACCTAATCCCAGAGAGATGACATGGCTTGTCGATGTTGAGAATATTGGCGCCATCTGGTGACGACAGAATGTGTATTAAAAAGAGGGGTATCGGTTCCCCGTTTATACATTTGATCATTCGTATGACTTAGTGGCTTTATAGCCTAGATCTTCGACTATTTCTTTGCACTTTGTATTAATGGGGAGTCCTTGAAAAACAATTTTTTTCGTTATTTTATCTTTATTTTAATTAGAATGTATTTTTTATTTCGCTTTCCACGAGGTATTTCGTTAATGCTCTGTAAGCAACACTGCTTTTTACAAATATTTTCAAGTTTTTATCTGCCGTTCGCTCTTCTGATTCTACATTGGGTTTTTCTTTTAAGTTTTTTTAGGAAAACCGTATGGGTTTCGCCGTAACTGACAATAATTGGGGGAATTGTTTCCTTGGCCTGGGTCGGTTTAGGGTCAGTTAAGCTCTACTTAAAAAGCAAAACAACCGCTATGGTTGTTTTGCTTTTTAAGTAGAGCTTAATTGTCCGAAAGAATTGTGAACTTGGATTGGAGCCCCACCTGGTGCACCTCTCTAACTATCTTCGCGGCTTTTTTGAGTTTCACAAATTTCTCTGCACGCTTCTTCAAATCTCTTTTTTACTAGCTCTAGAGCCAGCAACATTATCTGGATTAACGTTAGAGTTAACCTGGTCTGAGACAGTATTAGTAATGCTAGTAGAGGGGATTGCCAGAACAGAAACAGCATATTCACCTGTACTTGCAGTCTGTAAAGTTTCTCTGTTGCTTTGAAGTTTTTCCTCGATTACCTGCAGAATTCCTTCCTAAGGTTCAATACCATTAGCGGCTCTGTCTATGAGTATCTGCTTGAGTTTCTGGAGTCCACAACTTGATCCAGATCCATGTTCCAAATTCCGTAATCCAAATTAAATTTTTAGAAAAAACTGATGATTAGCACTGAAAGCTGCTGTTTTCGTAATCCTATAGGGATAAATAGCTTCAATAAAAAACTTGGAAGTTGTCAATAATGACTGTAATTTGAAGACTCTTAAGAACGAGAGAGAGTACGTCTTTACATGACGGAGGCAAAGTCCCGAAATGAAAGTCAGAAAGGAATTAATACAATAAGAATTCGTAAAAGATATATAATCGAAAAATATATCTTTCTCCAGTTACTTTACCCATTAAAGTCAAAGTATCATTTTCATATAATTGAAAAAGTAAAATGAAATAAGACCATGATGTTAATTTTCTTTGTGGTCAAAATGTTTCTTTAAACTATCTAGAAAAAGATGAAGAAAAACTATAGAGATAGTTATTCTTCATAAAAGTGTCTTTTGCCTACAATGGATATACTGAATATAAAGTATATGACATTGCTTTAAAAAGCAATTATTTATTTAAAAAAAACTCATAAGAACAATTATAAAACTTAACATGTCATCAAAAATTTATATAAAATCAGGTAGGATTGGTCCTTAATTTAATAAAAGAGGCTTACTGAAATTCTTTAACAGTATTTACAACTTAATTTTGGGCACAGGTTCCGTATAATACAGGATTCCAAATTCTGAAATTTTTTGGCGATGCAGAAATGTTGCCAAGATGACGTATCGTGTCGTGCGCGATAACGTAAATACTAGGGTTACCAAAATATTATTTTCTGAATAATTTTTATAGGTATCTATATGTATGACGTAATAAAAAAGAGTTTGCCAGATACATAAGAAAATCCGGCAAAAAACCGCCAATGTCTGAATTTATCATCATGGATTATACGGCACCTGTGCCTAATTTTGTTGCTTGAAACTTTTATTTTTCTCAATTATAAGTATGGAAAGCAGAGTGAGTGCTTGTTAGAAATATGAAACATCATATTCAATTAAATATTTGAACTACAGTGATTTATTAAAAGTATTTATATGCATAAAGGACATCAAAATCAGTAAAATCTGAGATTGTATAAATGACACTAGAAATTTTACATAGCATATTTGTATTTTTTATTCCCACAGATTTGAATGAATTTTAATTTTAATTCTAATAACTATTTCATAATTCTTTTAATTTAAACATTAAATCATCAAGCTTATTAATGCTCGAGCTTATAAATGCTCTCGAGTTTTAAAATGTATTTTTGATTACCCAGAATATTATGAAATATTTTACAAAGTGCACTAAAAACACTTATAATGATCAGAAATTGTCTTTTAATACATAAAAGAGATAATTTAGTAAATTTTAAATAAGAAAGTTTTAGCCTGATATTAAAGACTTTTATAAAGAAACGAAAATGTTTATTATCTTTAATTTAGAAATTTAAAATACTAAAATAAATAATGAGGAATTACATTTAACATATTACATGCAATATCTTTAGTCATATAGTCTCTCCTCATTTACAACTAAAAAGAAATTCTTCGACATCCAATAAGTTAAAATAAATGCTTATAACGCATATAAACTTTCACATTATTATTTCACATTTTGATTGTCTAGAGGACTATTTGGTGAA